>PVJA010042763.1:0-17135 GCA_004027025.1 Myocastor coypus | reverse complement strand
ATTTCTTTTTTTACTTCAGATGTTATCTCTGATCTCAGTTGCTCTATAAGTTTCTGCACTTGTGTGTCTGCCTCAGATGCTACCCATTCAGAGGTTTCATCTGTATAATTCTCATTTTCTTCCATGATAGTGTCTTCTGTATTTGGTTTGGGTGGGCACGGGTCCTGAGATTGCCTCCTACTCCTTGTTGTTGTCATTTTGTCTGGAAGCCACCTCTGCACTTTGGTGGTGTTATGCTGTGTCTATGGGCGTTTGGTCTGGAGACTCCAAGGTGGTTCTTCTACAGAGATTCCTGACTCTTGTGTTGGGGCTCTGGCTGCTAGCTTTTGTGAATCCTGGCGGATGTGGTCTGTAGGTGGAGGTGGAGCTTTGGGATTGAGTAGTCCTGGTAGGCTCGTGGACCGGATCAGTTGCCAAACGGGCTCTTTGATGGGTTCAGTGCTGGAGCTTGGGCTGGAGGGGTTCAAAAAAAAAATGGGGGGGGGCAGGGCGGCGAAAGGGAAGGCAGGCCAAGGATCCTGACCCAGCCTCTGCGCGGGCTCAGCTCTCAGCGGTGCGGTTTGAGTCTGGCTGGAACAGGAAGTTAGTCGCGGGAACGCAGAGGCGGGACAGAGGCGCAGAGGGAGCTTACCCGCGGCGGGCATGCAGGCTCAGCTCCCAGTGGTGTGGTTTGGGTCTTGGCTGGAACAGGAAGTTAGTCGCGGGAACGCAGAGGTGGGGCAGAGGGGCGCAGGGACCTTACCTGCGGCGGGTGCGCAGGCTCAGCTCCCAGCAGTGTGGTTTGGGTCTGGGATGGAACAGGAAGTTAGTCGCGGGAATGCAGAGGCGGGGCAGAGGGGCACAGGGAACTCAACCCTGGCGGGCGCGCAGGCTCAGCTCCCAGTGGTGCGGTTTGGGTCTGGCTGGAAGGGGCAGTTAGTCGGGGGAACGCAGAGCCGGGGCAGAGGGGCGCAGTGAGCTTACCCGCGGTGGGCCTGCAGGCTCAGCTCTCAGTGGTGCGGTTTGGGTCTGGCTGGTGGGTATAAATTAATTTGAAGTTTTCACTTTCCCATGAAGAATATTGACCAAATAATTAATACCTTAACACTTTCAGTCTTTGTACAAGTTTCTCCTATGGAGCAGTATATTAGCTATGAGAAAATACATGAGGAAATTAACTTAAATGGAATAAAGGGATATTTGAATCATGGTTTCAGTGATTCCAGTCCATTATCAATAAGCTTTATCACTTGTGGACTTTTAATGAGGCAAAACATCATGATAGGGAAGGTATGGTAGAACAAAGCTTACTGCACGGTGGTCAAGAAAAAGAAAAAGGAAAAAAAAAGTAAGAAAGAATGGAAAGGAAAAAGGAATGGACCCCTTCAACGATATGCCATGTCCTGCCTTTTCCTATGGTGATCTTTCCTCCTAAAGTCAATTTTTAAAATGCAGAGGTGAGTCAGTGATACGGTTTAAGCAAGTGAGAAGCTTTGTGGCTTTTGTTTCAGATGCTTAAGATATAACCAACAAGTTAATTTTTTAATTTTTTAATTTTTATATGATGATGCATGCCCATAATCTTAGTACTCTGGTAGACTGTGGAAGAGGCTTGCATGTTTGAGTTAGCCTGGGAAACTTAGCAAATAAGAAAGACCAATAGTAAAAAAAATAAAAGAAATAAGTAGAGTTAGTGGTGTACCTCAGTGTGAAGCCTTTTGGTTCAGTCCCCAATACCAAACACATGTGAAAAGGGAAAGGTTGGGGAGGGAGGTACTTTTCTAGGAATCCGTATACTAGGTGGCAAGGAAATGCTTGAATTCACATTTTTGGGATTCACATACTTAGCCAAGGTAATTAAGACAATCTAATTTATTTTTTTTTAAAAATTATTTTTTGCATTGATTTTGACATTGATGCTGGTTACATGTGAGAGACATGAAAAAGTTACTGCTTGTGGATATAAGATTTTCTTTTCAATGCCCGGGAATTGTACTGAAGACGTTGCACTTTCCAGGCAAGTGCTTATTCTACTGAGCTGTCTCCCCAGCCTGATACAGTATTAGATTCTTACCTAGTAGATTTTAAATACGATGGGACTGTTGAATTTGTTAGATGAAAATCAGTCCCCAAGAAAATTGAATAACTTCCTAGTTGTAGTTGACAAATTTCATTTCAGATACCTTCTAAGTCTTTATTAATAATAATCATATTTAGTAGATATCTTTTGCTACTTGTTTGACATTTACATTTTGTATGAAGGTAATATATTTTTAAAATATTATGTTAAAATTTTGTATTGTTAATCAGTTGTGGAAAGGATTCTTTTGACTAGATGGATGTGAAAAAAAGAGTAATAGAGAATGAGGAAGAGAATTATTCTCACAAACATCTTATGGTGAAGGGCCAGCCAAATAACTCAGCAGATTAAAGCATCTTCAAGCAGGCACAGGGGCTGGTGGTTCAATATCTGGGCCTGACTTGCTAGCCCAGGATATACTGAGACAGCAGTTGAGAATGATCATGGTATCACACACTTGTAATGCCAGCTCTTGGGAGGCTGTAAACTGGCAGATTACTATGAGTCCGATGAAGTAGGGAGACCCTGAACACCCTGTAGACACTTCCCTAAAATGAAAAAAAAAATCTCATGGTGGCACATAATAGAAGCTTCAGGTTGTTATTTTTCAGCTTGAATAAGGTATATCTGATTTTTAGAAATGCATTATACCATTTCAATATGCTTTCCTGGGGAACCTTGCTTTCCTACATTAAGATGACTTTACACTAGTGACACTTTATGGAGCACAGAGCATCTGTTAACTTACTTACTGTTCATCACCATAGTTTGGGCATTTTATAGTCATTAGAAAGATGAGGAAATCAAAGTTTGTTCCAGGATCCAAATAGAATGCCTCCATACCGATTATATAATGAACAATCCCAGTATTGGCACATGTTCTTCCCAACAATTACACACAGGCATCTTGGCCTCCTAACTCCTCATCCTACGTTAACAGAAATAAGCCTAATACTGTTGTAGCTGCTGAGAATACAGTTATAAGTAAGGCTGACCAGAATTAGAGTAAATAGGTAAACAAATGTATGTAAAGAACATCAGCAAGATCACCCTGTAAGGCAACAATGTATGATTGGATTGTCAAATCCAGCTTTAGTAAGGCTCTAGCCTATTAAGAGAAAACTTTTTCATGCAGAGATGCTGCCTGTGTGGAGAGGATTAAGTGGACTGGCTCTGAGACAAGGTTAGGTTGGCTCAGTTATAACAAACAGAAACTAAACTCACATATTAGGCAAACTGCAGCTGATGGTGAGGGTGATAGCAAATAGAAGCAAATAGAAGTGAGCACAGTCAGCTTGAAAACCTTGCAATGCAAGCCGAAAGCCGTAAAGAACTGCAGTATCCCCTTTATCTTATGAAAGTTTGCTATGATTGGTTCATGGATACAGAGCGAGTTGACTGTTACATTATGGATGGATGTTATGGATGGACTATGGAAGCCTGTCTGGCCAGACCCTGGCAGTGGAAACAAAGTGAAAGGATGAGTGGTGTATGAAGAAGGTGCCAAGGAAGTGAGGAAAAGAGGAAGCAAAAGCAATTTCTGGGCTTGTGCCCAAAAATTGAGCATTGATATTTTCTTCTTATAAGATGGAGAGATTGAGGGGGAAGCAGGTTTAGAGAATGTACGGTAGAATCCTTTTAACTCTGAAGTTACTTTAGATATTAAGTAAAGACTACAAATGATAGTTTAGCTGTGTATATAAATCTTGAGTTTATATGATTATAATTTTTAATTTTTCTGAAAAATCTAATATGGCTTTGAACCAAATCCTGAATTCTATTGAAAAATCTGTTCTTAGTTTATTAGACATTACTAAAGTGATGGCAAAACTTTTATAGGTGAATCCCCAAACTACAACCCACATCTTTATTGCATGCTGCCACCATTATAATTAAACCTTATTAGAAAGGTTTTAGTTTAGAAAAGGAAAACCTCATACATTTGACTTCCTTTGTCTTAAAAGAAGACAATATGTGCCCTGGGTACAACATGACAACATTAGTATATATGATTTTGTTTCATTTGTTCAGGAACAGTGCGGTAGACTAACCAATTCATCCTCATTTTGTGAAACCCTTTAAGATAGTGGTTCTCAATCTTTTTAATGCTATGACCCCGCAATACAGTTCCTCATGTTGCAGTGACTCCAAACCAAAAAATAATTTTGTTGACTACTTCAAAACTGTAATTCCAAATAAGTAACATTTTCCGATGGCTTTAGGTGACCCCTGTGTTTTGGTCGTTCGACTCCCACCAGGGCCGAGACCCACAGGTTGAGAACCACTGCTTTAAGATTACTTGAAATTGCTAAAACTGATTTATAAACTATTCTGTTTGTGCGCATCATTGAATTTTTAAGTCTTCCTATGGTACCTTCCTGTAAGCATGACCCTCGCTCCACTTGATAACTTAGCTGATGTGTCTTTAAAACCAGAATAAATCTCCAGCATCTCCAGCACCACACACACACACACACACACACACACACACACACCCATATAGTACTTTTTAGGACAGGGTCTATAGGGTCTACAAAGACTACAGTCTGTAGATCAGACTGGTAGTGATCCACCTGTGTTCACCCTCCCAACAACTGGGATTATAGGTGTGCACCACCACCCCCAGTCTCAATCACCAATTTCAGTATGCCTTGTGAGTCTGGTGGCATGGCACACTGGGGATTGAACCTTGGCCACTGCAGTTGCCTAACTAGGTGCTTTAATTCGCTGAACTATTTGGCCAGGCCTATTTATCCTTCTGAGGACGTGCTGGAATAGTTTAGGATGGATTTCTCTGAGGATATCTTTCAGATCTTTATTGTTAAGCCTATTCTTTTTTTTCTTTTCATTTTTTAATCACTTTTAATAAGAAGTAGCAGTGAGTTTCAAAACATATTAGTAGGACAGCCACAATAATTAATAGAATGCATATTGTTGTCTTCATAATAGTTGATCAGAGTACAAGATGCAGCCATAACTTTTCTCAACACTGTTGGTACAAATACATCTCACTGAACTAAGAGAAAGTATACATAGCTTAATATTCTGTAATAATAGTGGGTTATCAGTGGAACTGGCAGTGTTGGAACTGTTGACTTGAGCCTGCATAATAATCTCGCATTACTTTTTATGCCTCATGGTTATGCTTTTCTGGTGGGAGGTTAAGGCCATGTTAAAGCAAGACCTATATAACAAAACGTGTAACTTTTGTATTGGATGAGGTCAGTCAGATCCCCTCAGGATTTACCTTGAAACCACATACAGCATTTTGTAGAACTTTCGCCAGTGTGAGCCACCTGGATGAGTCTTGGCCATTGCTTGACCAGTCTGCTCTCTGTGAAAGCCTGAGAGAATGTTTTATATCTAGGTGACTCTCCACAGGCACACTATGCAACATTGAGCCTTTTCCTTTGTGGCCTCATAATCTCCTTGAACAGAAAACTTGGGACACCACTGAGTTACAGGATGTTACCGCACAGGTTCTCTTATGTCCTCAGTCCTCACTAACCTTGAAGGGCTATGGCCAAAATATTGGTGATCCTTGTAGCCCTTCTTTTTTGCTAAGTTTTTGTCTGCAGACTTCAGTTAACGCTCCAGAAGAGAAGTTTAATGATACTATTACTCTATAAAATGGGTACTTGACACAACAGTGTCTTTCTGAATATCTAACACCTGAGATTTAACATGGAATTGGTCTTTTCCACTAATCATTGATATTCTAATAAATCCCTATATAATGTCATAAAAAAATAAAACAGTTGCACATTCTTATACCACAATTTAGAAATCTAAGGATATACAAAATTGTAGCAGGTCAACCCTATGGCATTTTTCATTGTCTCTTATTCTCTTTTAATACCCATTTTATTTTTGCTTTTGTTTAAAACAAACATTTACTTGAGAGAGAGTATAGTAATAATTGAAATTACATTAGAAGCAGCACACTTCTACAAGACCAAAATGATAGGTATTCCATAGTTTTAGTATTCCACATTGCTATTCTCTGTCAAAAACCTGTTAAAGATTTTTAGTACCATTATCTAATTCACCCTGTGTACATAAGTGTATGTTTTTCCTCTGCCAGTTTTCCTAACTTTTCAGCTTCCTGTTTCTTCATTGTTTAATCCTTAAGTTCTTGATTTCCTTTCAGCTATGCTATGCCTTTTCATTTTTGTTTATCCTTTTGAGTTTGTACAATAGAGTATATGATATTTACACATATGTAGGTCTGGTTTATTTCACTTATGAGTATATCTTCAAGATACATTCACTTACATGTGAAGTCTTCTAGTTTATCATTCTTTAGAGCTGAGTAATATTCCATTGTATAAAAATACCACATCTATTTCTTCCATTTTGCAGGTGATGGGCATTTTGGTTGTTTCCAAGATTTGGCTATCACAAATTGTGCTGCTATGAACAAAGGTGCATAGATATCATTATATGATATATGATGATATGTGATGTTTTTATTTCTTTTTGGGAAAATTCTCAGTAGGGGGATAGCTGTATTGAGTGGAATTTCCGTTCCTAGTTTTTTAAGGAGTCTCCACTCTGATTTCCATAAAGGTTGGACCAGTCTTCATTCCCACCAGCAGTGTAGAAGTGTTCATTTTTCCCCCCATCCTCTTCAATATTTGCTGTTGGTTGATTTCTTTATAATAGCCATTCTTTCTGGTGTGAGATGGTATCTAGGTGTTGTTTTAATTTGCATTTCATGGATGTCTAGCAATGTGGAGCATTTCTTCATGTATTTATAAGATTCTAGTATTTCTTCCTCTGAGAAGTGTGTGTTCATCTGTGATGCTCATTTCTGTATTGGGTTTTTTTTTTATTTTTGGACCTTAATTTTTTTGTGGTTAGTTATAAATTCTAGATAGAAGACCTTTGTCTGAACACTTATTAGTTAATTTTTTTTTTTTTTCGAAATTTCTGGGTTGTCTTTTCATTTTGTTAATAATTTTTTTCTAGTGCAAAAACTTCTTAGCAAAAGGAGGCCCCAGTTGTTGATACTTTTAAGTGTTGTACGTGCATTTTTATTTTTGTCCATGACCTATTTGTCTATACTGATATCTTCAAGATTTCTTCCTACTTTCTGTTCCAGGAAATTTAGCGATTCTGTTTTAATATTTATATCTTTAATCTATTTTTACCTTAGTTTAGTGCATGGTGATAGACCTGGGTCGTTTTAGTTTTCAGCATGAAAAGAGACAGCTTTCCAGCACCATTTGTTAAAGAGGCTATCTTCCAATAAACATGTTTCATCTGTTTGCGGAAGATAAGGTGACTTAGTGTGCTTTTATTTGCTTCTGTATGTTCTAACTTGTTCCATAGATCCTCAAGTCTTTTTTTTTTTTTTTTTTTTTTTCCCCATACCATGGTGTTATCACTGTGACTTTAATATTATTTCGGGAGGTATAATGCCTCCTACATTATCTTTCTTTCTCAGGATTGTCTTTGCTGTTCTAGTTCTTTTCTGGCCCTAAATAAATTTTAAGAATGTTATCTCCAGGTCTGTGAGGTATGTTGATGGTATTTTAATAGGGATTGCATTAAATCTGTATACAAATTTTGGAAGTATGGCCATCTTCACAATGTTGGTTTTTCCTATCCAGGAGCAGGGAATATCTTTTGATTTTCTGAAATCCTCTAGGATCTCTTTTTACATAGTACTGTAGTTTTCATTGAGTAGATATTTTCTTTCTTTAGTTAGATTAATTCCTAAGTTTTCATTTTTTTGCGGTGTTATCATAAAAGGTACTATTTCTCTAATTTCTCACTCTTAGTATGTTTGTTATCTGTGTAGGGAAATGCTATTGATTTTTGTGTGTTGACTTTGTGTCCTGCTATGCTATTGAATTTGCGTATTCATTCTAGTAACTTCTTGGTGAAGTTGTTTGGGCTTTCCATCACGGTCATGTCATTTGCAAGTAATGATAGTTTAAATTCTTCTTTACCTATTCTTAATCCTTTTATTTCTTCTTCTTGTCTAATGACTCTAGATAATGATTTCCCAACTATATTAAATAGGAGTGGTGATAGAAAACATCCTTGTCTTGTACCAGATCTAACAGTAAAAGACATGAACTTTTCCCCATCTAGAATTATGTCAGCTGTTGGATTTTCATTGATGGTTTTTATCAGATTGAAGTAGAGGCAACATTAATGAATGTTGAACTTTGTCAAAAGCCTTTCTGCATCAATTGAGATGATCCTGTGATTTGGGGATTGAGCTCTATTGATACAGCGTATTACATTTATAAATTTTTATATATTGAACCATCCTTGCATCCCTGGGATGAACCCTACTGGTCATACTGTATCATCTTCTTGATGATTTATTGTATTCTATTTACCAGTATTTTACTGAGGTTTTTTTCATCTATATTCATGAGACGGGCCTATACTTCACTTTTTTATTTCCATCCTTGTTTTGTTTTGGTATCAGCCTAATACATGCCTACAGGAATAATTTTGGCAGGTTTTTCTTTTTTTTTCCAATTTCATTGAAAAGTTTGAGGAGTACTGGGATTATATCTTCTATAAATTTCTTGTACTGTTAAGCGATGAATCCCTCAGGACCTGGACTTTGCTTGGTAGGCTTTTTATTACATATTGTGTTTCACTGGCTGTTATTTGGTTATTGAGAGTTCTTATATCTTTTTAATTCAGTTTTGTTAAATTGTACATTTCTATGAATCATCTGTGTCTCCAATATTTTGATAGTAAAGATTCTCAAAGTAGCAATTAATCTTCTGAATCTCTACTGGGCCTGTGGAAATTTAACCTTTTTCATTCCTTATTGCTTGAATTTGAGTCCTCTCTTTCCTATTTTTGATGAAGTTAGCAGGTCTTATCAATTTTATTTAATCTTTCAAAGAACCAGCTTTTTGATTCATTAATTCTTTGTATTTTTTTCTTTGCCTCGATTGAATTAATTTCTGCTCTAATCTTTATAATTTACCCTTGTGTTTGGGCTTTGGGTTTGGTTTCCTCTCCCTTTTCTAGATGATTTCAG
Organism: Myocastor coypus; assembly: GCA_004027025.1. NCBI lineage: Eukaryota > Metazoa > Chordata > Mammalia > Rodentia > Myocastoridae > Myocastor > Myocastor coypus. The sequence goes on along the minus strand of PVJA010042763.1, from coordinate 8,058 downwards.
TGCAGCTTTAGCACATTTATTTGTTCCCATTCTGTTTTCTTAATGTGTGAGTTCACAGCTACAAATTTTCGTGTAGGAACTGTTTTCCTTACATCTCGTAAATTCTACTAGGTTTTATTTTAATTTCATTAAAGTATAAATATAGTTTTATTTCTTGTTTAATTTCATCTGTAACCTCCTTCTTGCTGAGAAGGGTGTTGTTTAATTCCCATGTATTTGTGGGGCCTCATGGTTTCTTTGGTCATTTACTTCCAGTTTCATTACACTGTGTTCAGATAATATGTGTGGGATAATTTATATTTTCTTGCATATACTTAATTATGATCATGGACTAGTGTGTGGTCTCTTTTAGAAAATGTCCTATGCTCAGCTGGAAAAAAATGTGTCTTCAGGAGTCTTTGGGTGGAATACTCTGTATATGTCGTCTAAGTTAAGTTTTTCTAAGTTCTAGTTTGGATCTACTACTTTCCTAATTTTTGTGTTGGCCTTTTTTAGGATAAAGGAGTGTTAAGGTCTCCTGCTAAGATTATGGTATTGGATATTAGATTTTTCATGTACATTAAGATTTTTCTTATATATCGTGATGCGCTCATGTTGGGTGCATACATATTTAAGAGTGTTATCTCTGTGTCTTGAATTTTTCACCTAAGCAGTACGCAGTGGCCTTCTTTATTTCATTTGATCAATCTTGGTTTGAAATTTAGAGTGTTTGAAAACAGCATTGCTATTCCTGCTTTTTTTCTGAGGTGCTGGTGTGTGTAGTATTATTTTTCATCTTTTCACTTTCAGCCTATAAATTTTGTTATGAGTTGTTTCTTGTACATAGCATATTGTTGGATTTTGCTTCCTAATCTACTCTGCCAGTCTGTTTGTTTTAATTGGAGAATTACTTCCTTTTACATTAATGGTTGTAATTGAAATATATTGACTTATAATTGACATGTTTTTTCCTTACTATTCTTTACCCCTTTTTCTCCTGTGTTTAGTTGGTTGCCCTATTCAGTGGATTTTCTCTATTCTCATTCATGGAGTTTGGGTGATTTAGGTCCCACTCTAAAATATTTTTTAGTAGTCTGTGTAGGGTTGGCTTTAACATCATGAAATTCTCTTAGTTGTTCTTTGTTATGGAAGTATTTCAATTCACCCTCATACTTTACAGTTTTTTGAGTATAGCAGTTTGGGCTGGAATTTGTTTTCATGGAGGACTTGAAGCACTCTGCTCCTTGCTCTTCTTGACTTCATGGTTTTTGAAGAGAAATCTGCCATTCTGATGGATTTTCCTTCAAATCTGATCTGTTTCTTTTCTCTAGTGCCTTTTACTAGGTTTCTTCTGCCAGATTTCTGGGATCTTGATTATTATACATCTGGGTGTGGTTTTAGTTGGGTTAATATTATTTGGAGTTTTGTGTGCTCCAGTTAACTAGATGGCAAATTGTTTTCTCATATTTGGGAAGTTTTCTGCTATTACTTCTGCCCATATCCTTTTATATCATTTGTATTGGCTCCTTCTTTCTCTTTGATTACTATTAGTCTCACAGTGTTCATCTTTGCATCATTTTGCAGATGTTGAATTATTTTTTTCCTGCATGCTAGTTGTTTTTAAGAGATCATTTCTTTCCTTTTCAGTAGCTGCAACTGTGTCTTCAAAGTCTGAAACTCTATCTTCACTTTCATTCATACGGTGTTGCCAATTTGTGATTCACATTTTATTTTCCTGTGTATCTCTTTGAAACTGCTTCATGCAATCTATTTCTTTCTTACATTGTTCATTCAAGGATTCCATCATTTTTCTAGTCTCTAATTTTTTTATCAGTGTCTTCTTTAGAAGCATTTATTAAGTCTTTCATTATAGTTTTCTTTTCTTTTTACCTCAGGGATTATTTTTGTTCTGTTTTCTTCTTTACCTTTCTGCAGTTATTCCTTTTCTACATAGGCTATTAATTCAGAGATGTCTTTTTTTTTTTCCTAGAGAGGTTATTGATGATCTGATTTCCTCTATACTTTTCTGTAGTTCTTTTGTTTTTTACTTCACACACTATTAATTCAGACATTTCTTTTATTACTTCAGAGGTTATTTCTCATTTCAGTTCCTCTGTACATTTCTGTATTTTTTTTTTTTTTTTACTTCAGATGCTATTAATTCAGAGACTTCAGCTGTGTGATTCCCATTTTCTCTATGCTAGTGTTTCCTGCATTTGTTTTCAGAGCCTGAGATTGCATGTCCATGACCTTTGGTCTAGAACTTTGGCAAAGTTATATTATTAGTGCCTATTGAAATTTGTGTCTGGATCTACCAAGTTTGATCTTGTCCATGTGTGCCTGGCTGTGCTTAGTTTCTTCCTGCTACAGTTCCTGGAAGTGAACCTGATCAGCTCCTCTGGCCACATCTTCAGCTTGTGGATTAGCTGGGAGGTTCTGGCCCCCAGTGTCTCTTTCAGGGAAGATTGCTTCAGGTTTTCAAGACAGGTGCAGATGCTGGGTTCTGGTCACAGAATGAGTTTCAGTGGTAAGTGTGCCGCAGGCAGAGAGTTCATACCTGTGTGCCTGCCACTCTGGTGTCTGGTTGGGGAAAGCCCATTCTCTTTGTCAACATTTTCTGTTTAATATTTTTTATCACTACTTTTTGTGTTACATCATAAATATGTTATCTTTTGTTGTTATTCAGTTTTTTAATTTGATGTCATCCCATTTGATTCTTGGTATTATTTCTTATGTAGGTTGGTTTCTCTGTGCCTATGGCTATGCCTTCAATAGTTTTCTTATTTTGTATTTTAACAAATGTGTATGTTTTACTGTCCAAATCTTTGATGTATTTTTATTTTCTTTTAATATTATGAGAGACAACAATATAGATTAATTCTTCTTCATTTTGTTTGTTTGTTTTTTTTTTTTGTCTTTTTGAGACAGGGTCTCGCTGTGCAGTTCAGGCTGGCCTTGAGCTCACTTTTGTAGCCCAGGCTGGTCTCGAACTCACATCAATCCTCCTGCCTCAGCCTCCCGAGTGCTGGGATTATAGGCGTGCACCACCACGCCCGGCTTACTTCTTCATTTTGATATACAGTTCAAGCACCAATTCTTCATTTTGTTATACAGTTCAAGCACCATTTGTTAAACAGATCATCTTTTTTTTCAGTGTATTTTTGGTCCCTTTGTAGAACATTAGATGGCCAACTACACTTTGAAGTTGTTTTATATCCTCTGTTCTACTGTTGTACTTGTTTGTTTCTTTTCCACCATTATATTGTTTTTATTTATAGCTATTACTATGACTTTGTAATATGACTTGAAATACAGGATTATGAAGTTTCCTGCTTTATTCTTTTTGCTTTTACTATTCTTGGTAACTTCTTCTTTTTTTTTTTCTTGGTAACTTCTTGTTTCTTAAAATTTTAGGATTGTTTTTGTTGTTCATGAAGAATGGTATTGGTATTTTGGGTAGGGTTGCACTAATTCTTTCAGTTTTGGTAATATAGCCATTTTCACAATATTTATTCTGACTATACAGAAACAGGAAATGTATTTCAATTTTCTGGTGTCCTCTTTGATTTTGTCAGAATACTGTAGTTTTTTTATGGAAATATTTCTGTCTGTTTGGGAATAACCCTAACTTGGGTTCACAGTGCCATCTTTAGAAGGGTTTTGGCTTTGCCTTGCAAAAAACAAAGAAGACACCAAATAGAAGAAAAGTAGCCTTCCATTTTTACTTTCTCATGCATGTACAACTTCATAGTAGACATACAACTAAATTAGTTTCAAAACAGTAATCAACTTGGTTTAGACAGTTGTGAGATGATTGCTTAGTTTGCAGAGCTGACCAGCAACTGCTTTCATGCTGTTAAAACTCCTTGTATAGTTCAGCGCTGATCAGTGTGACTTTGGCTTTGATTAGTCTTATGAATTAAGTATAGTTTTTTTATTGTTGTTGATTTTTCTTTTTATTTCTATGTATTTAATACCAGGTCTACAGGGTCTCTGTACACAGATCAGACTTGTAGTGAGCCTTCTGTTTTCAGCCTCCTAAGCACTGGGATTGTAGGCACAAGCCACTAGGACCTGTCTCAGTTGCAGTCTCAGTGTGTTCTGGGGGTGGGGCCAGCACAGCATGCCAGGGATTGAATCCCAGTCACTGTGTCTGCCTAAGCAAGTGCTTAAATCTGCTGAGGTATCTGGCCAGCCCTTTTAAAAAGTTTTTGTGTGTATTTCTTTTTTGTTTTGTTTTGCTTTGTTTTGTGCTTTGGTGGGAAGGTGGTACCAGGGATCAAACTCATGACCTTGACCCTGCCAAGCAAGCAGTTATTCCTTTTGTTGATTTTTAGAACAATTCTTTTAGTTTCTAGATTCCTGAAAATTACTTACACCAACTTAAGGTATTGTGATTGTTTATGTATGTGTATATGTTTGAGTGTGTTTACATGCATAATGCAGGCAAAATGTTTTTTTTTTTTTCTTTAATGGCTGGCTCAGCCCACCCCGAGGGCAGGGCTGGCGCAGCATGTGGTGCCGGGGATCAAACTGTGGTCCCTGAAGCCACCCAAGCTTTCCCAAGCAGGCGCTTTAGCCCCCTCAGCCATCCTGCAGGGCCAAAACAGTTAACTATTTTAAATGGCTTCTCATAAAAGACATCCATTCACTTGGCCTTCTTCCTCTGCTCTATGGAAGGTACTTTAAGACTGTTTAGGAGTCTTTGCAAGGTCGCAGTTCTTTGTCTGATCTAGAAAAGATCACAAAAAAAAAAAAAAAAAAAAAAAAAAAAAGAATGTGGTAGTATAGAGCTAATCATAAGACATTTGAATGTAGATTATTTAATGAGACATATCTTAAGAAAAACTATAATGCTAAGTGTTCTAAAATTATAAGTTCTATTATTGGTAATGTGCAACTGTTGTAGAGTTATTGTTACATGAACACAAAGTTAACTATTGATCTCTTCTGCAAAATAGGTAGTTATGATATTACTCTATGGTTCTTTGTATTTTTATCTAACCTTTTCACTATCAGTAGTCAGATACAAGTTTTCTTCTTTCACTTGATCTGTCACATTGGTAATTTTTTTCAATATTTTGAATGACTATACCTGTTGTTTCTAAAACTGGAAACAGTTATAGTTGTTGTTTTGCCTTTTGTGTACTCTTTAAAATGTATGCTGCTGTCCCTTAATGTATTTTAGGAGTTTGGAATTCTGCAGTGTAAAATCTCTCTCTCATACAAAAGCAAAATACAACTGTAGTACCTTTGACTTATAGTATTTTTAATTGATAACTTTAGTATATCCTGGCACCAAATATCCTGAACAAAGTGGAATATACAAGTAAAATCAATTGAGACTCCTCAGCTTTTACCCGGTCCTGTCTCTGCCTATGAAACTTTTGAGTCAGCCTCAGGGCTTATAGGATCTTCTTTGCTTTTATGCCTCTCAGATCCCACGTCCTCCTCCTCTTTTTTTTTATATCTCCATTGTAGTATAAAGAGCTATGTTGAAAGTTCTTTCTAGGTAGATTTATGGAATAAATTTGGCTCATTTTCATAAGGTAGTCAAAATTTCAAAAAATTTAGATATTGTGCATATCAATAGATATTTTTTTCATATCAATAGATTTTTGCCATAGTAAAATAGATTTAGAATCAAGTACTAAATCTTTTTTTAACTTTATTTTATTTATATCCATCTACCTATATCTATGTGTATATATATCTCTATAACTATATCTATATCATATCTATATATTTGTTTAGCTATCCATCACTATATCTATGTTTTGATACTAGAAATTGAAGTTAGAGTTTCACATTTGCCTGACAGGTGTGATACTGCAGAGCTACATCTCTGACCCTTTAAATTTTATTCTTTTTATTATTTATTTACTATACTAAGTTATTGGCTACTTGCTTATCTCACATTAGATTATTTCAAATATCTTTGGCCTTATTCAAAGTTCAGTCTTCTCTAATATTTTAATATGCAATTTTAAGCTAATGTTCATCTATGTCTCTTTTTCAATCTGATTATGTGTTGAAAAAGTATTGAGTACATTCTCTGTAAAGTTTTTGTAGCACTTGTCTCAAACTTCAAATAGAAAATAAATAAAAAATATATTTTATTTTCTTTTCTTAAAAAATAGCTGCATTAGATGGTTGTAAAAAACAAATAAAATTTTTGAAGAAAATAACCAATGTAATTTTTAATTTTATTTTACATATACTTTTATGTATGATTCTGATAAATGCAATTAAAAGTTAGTTATAGGCCAGGTCAGTGGATTAAAGCACCTGCTTAGGCATATACAGTGATGTATTAGTTACTTTTTGCTCGTTGCTGGGACAAATACCCGACACTCAAAATGAAGGAAGGAAAGGTTTATTTAGCTCACAGTTCGTGGAGGTTTCAGTCCATATTTGGTTGGCCCAAGGCTGAGTGGAGCAGGGCGGAGAGCATCCAGTTCATGGCGGCAGAACAGCAGCAAAATGGTGGCAGAGGCAGCCGACCAAACAGGGCAGCAGAGCAGCAGCACCAGCTCTAGCTCCAGTCTATCTCTCTGTCTCTCTTTATATTACATTCAGGCTCTTCACCTTAGCTCCTGCCCTAGGCTACACCCATAATCCCAGAAGTACTTCCACCCATAATTCCATCAGTACTAAAACCTGTAATCCCAGGGATCATGGATCAAGTCTCAAACTCTAGAAGTCCCCACCCAGTGACTCCATGAGGCTTTGTGGGGACAACTAGACATAAACCATAACAAGTGACCATGATTCCATCTCTGGTTTTCCATACACGCCCCAACCCTGGGGCGTGCTAAGACTGTGAGTGAGACTGGGTGTGGTGATTCAAACCTATAATCCCAACTTGTGGGAAGCTGAAAACAGAAGGATCACTATGAGTCACATCTGTATAGTGAGACCATGTAGACCCTGGACTAAATGCAATTTTCAAAAGTTGTAGATTAAGCTTTATTAATGCACTTATAAGATAATTTTATTGGAATTTATCTCTATTAATGAGAAAAAATATTTGCCTCTGTTTATTCTTTTTTTTAAATTTAGGCAGGAAATAAAACCCAATTCAAATAACAAGAACAAAGGCAAAACAAACTAACATAAAACAGTAAAAATGATACAAGAATAGGAATTTAACAGTGGTTATTATATTGCATATTATCATCAGATTTGTTGCTCAGAGTGTCAGATGTAGGCGTGTAAGATTGGTCACACCATCCAGACATTAACTGTTTCTTTCTATAAACCTTGGATTTTTTCTTTGTCCTGAGTGTTAATTAAACAAGAAAATATTAGAAACAATACACATTTAAGAAAGAGAAAAAAAATTAAGGTTACTCAACTGTGGTTGCTATATTGAACATTGCTCTCTTCAATGTAGTTGCTTAGATTACAGATACTAGCATATAAATTGTTCGAAGTAAGAATTTTAGGCATTAACTGCTCCCTTCAAAAAAGTAACAGAAATTGTTAGTACAATCAGTTTAGCAATCCTGTGTATACTTTCATGATTTTTTCCCCTTTTTTAGTCCTATGTTTTTCCTTTTCCTCATCTCAATTGTTTATTTATGTTTACTTTCTTTCCTTTTTACTACATTTGTTGTACCTTTCAAATTTTATTCTTTTAAGTTTCTTGCACTATGGGGACAATATGATGTTTACACGTGTGGGTCTGATTTATTTCACTTATCAGTATGGCCTCCAGGTGAATCCAGTTACCTAGAAAGCCTCAAGTTTATCTTCTTTTATAGATGAGTAATGTTCCATTGTATAAAAATACATCTTTTTAAAAGAAATCCATTCCTCAGTTAATTGGCATTTGGGGTTTTCCAAGATTTTCTATAATAAATTCTGCTTTTATAAACATGGGCACACATGTGTCACTGTGGTATGATGTTTTCAGTTCATTTGGAAAAATACCAAGGAGAGGAAAGCTGACATCCATTCCTGCCTCTTTTCATTTTAAATTACTAGAGTGCTTACCATCCAAGTATGGTATGTCATAGTTCCTTCAGAGAAACAGTATGGTAGATAAACATGTATTTCCTTTTTTTTTTTTTTTTA
>PVJA010042762.1:0-17141 GCA_004027025.1 Myocastor coypus | reverse complement strand
AAAAAAAAAAAAAAAAAGACCAGAAGAGCTGACAATGAAGTGTTTCAAGTCTAAAAGAAAGTATTTTCCACTCCAGATTGATAAATGCTGTAAAATTATCTCTCAAAATTGATGCAGAAATAGCCTTTCCATGACAAAGAGCCCCAGCACTCAGAGAAATCTTTTTTTTTTTTTTTTTTGTCTTTTTGAGATAGGGTCTTGCTATGCAGTTGTGGTTGACCTTGAGCTCATTTTTGTAGCCCAGGCTGGTCTCGAACTCGCACCAATCATCCTGCCTCAGCCTCCCAAGTGCTGGGATTACAGGCATGAGCCACCACACCCGGCTACTCAGAGAAATCTTTCAAGGATATTCTACAAAGAGAAAATGAAGCTACAGATGCCAAAAGTCTAAAGAAATGAATATACCAGGAAGATTAAGAAGTTAAGCCAGAAGGAAAAGGAAGGATCAACAACAAGAAAATTATGCAATGACATAAATGATCAGTAATTATTCTTAATATGAATGGTCCCAATTCCCTATCAAGACACAGACTGCTGGGTTGGATTAAAACAAACAAACAACAACAACAACAACAACAAAAAGAAAACCAAACCCAATAGTATGCTATATACAAAAAACACATTGAATCCAAAAGGAAGTTTATAGACTAAAAATCCAAGGAGAGAAAACAATATTCCATGACTTGGGAGCTCAAGAAGGAGGAGCAGATATCCTATTTTTATTTTTTTTGAATTTGGATTTAATTTTATTGAGTATTATAACAGTATGCTTATTACAATACAGTGTAGCACATCTTTCTATTAGAAAAAAATTAAGGGCCCGGCGGGATAGCTCAGTGGTCTAAAGCGCCTGCTTGGGGAAGCTTGGGCGGCTTCAGGGACCGCAGTTCAATCCCTGGCACCACATGCTGCGCCAGCCCTGCTCTTGGGGTGGGCTGAGCCGGCCATAAAAATGAGTGAATAAACAAAAGGTTCTGAAACAAGAAAATAAATAAATAAATAAAATTTAAGGGGCTGGGGAGATAGCTCCGAGGCACAAGTGCCTGCCTGGCAAGTGCAAGATCGTGAGTTCGAACCCTGGTCCCGCAAAAAAAAATAAAATAAAATAAAATAAAATAAAATTTAAAAAAAGAAAAAAATTAAGATAGATATCCTTTTTTTTTTTTTTTTTTTTTTTTTGATTTTTTGAGACAGGGTCTCACTGTGCAGTTCAGGCTGGCTTTGAGCTCACTTTTGTAGACCAGGCTGGTCTCAAACTCACAACGATCCTCCTGCCTCAGCCTCCCAAGTGCTGGGATTACAGGCATGAGCCACCACGCCCGGCTAGATATCCTATTTTTAGATTGAGCAGACTTGAAACAAAAACTGATCAAAAGAGGCAAAGATGACCACTACATAATGTTTGAGGGAACAATTCAACAGGAAGAGATAATAATTATAAACACATGCACCAAATACCAGCACACTCAACTTCATGAAACAAACACCATTGGATGTAAAAAATCAGGTAAACATCAACACAATTATAGTGGAGGATCTTAATGCTCCACTGTTGGATGTAGGCAGATCCACTAGACAAAAAAAAGGGGGGGGGCAGGGAGATAGCTCTGTGGCATAAGTATATGCCTGGCAAATGCAAGTTTGTGAGTTCAAACCCTGGTCCTAGAAAAAAAACAAAACAAACAAACAAAAAAAAAACACAGGGATATTATTAGAGTTGAACCACTTTCAAAGAAATGTCCACAGTGTAAAAATAAAGAAAAGGAAAAGAAATAAGCACAGTGTTCCATCCAACAGCAAAAGAATATACATTCTTCTTAGCAGTACATAGAACTTTCTTCAAATCAGACAACATACTAGCTCATAAACTTGTTTCAGTAAATATAAAAGAATACAAATTACTCCATGCATATTATCAAGTCATAATTCAATGAATTTAGGAATCAATGGCAAAAGAAGCCATAGAAATTGTGCAAACATACGATTAAACAATACACTCTAGAATAATCAGTGAGTCATGGAAGAAATTGACAGTTCCTATAATCAAATAGTAATGGCAGTGTAATACACCAGAACCAACAGGGCGCAATGAAAGCAATCCTAAGAAAGAAGCTTATAGTGGCAAGTGTCTACATCAGAAAAACAGACTAAGCCCAAAGAACTTCATGATACACCTCAGGTTCCCAGGAAAACTGCAGCAATCCAAATCCATGGCTAGTACAAGGAAAACAATTACAAAGATCAGAACAGAAACCAATGAAGTTGAGATTAAAAAGAAAATACAAGAATCAGTAAATTGAGCCAGGCACATGCCTATAATCCCAGCACTTGGGAGGCTGAGGCAGGAGGATTGGTGTGAGTTTGAGACCAGCATGGGCTGCAAAAGTGAACTCAAGGCAGCCTGAACTGCATAGCAAGACCCTGTCTTTAAAAAAAAGACCAAAAAAAAAAAAAAAAAATCAATTAATTAAAGAGCTGATTCTACAAAATAATCAATAAAATAGATAAAGCCATATAACCAATCCTAGAAAATAATAAAAGAAAAGAAAACATCCAAATCAAAGCAAAAAAGGTAAAATCATAGTGAATGCTGCCAAATTCCAAATGATTATTAGTAACTATTTTTGAAACTTGCACTCCAGTCAATGGGAGAACTCCGAAGAAATGGATAGTTTGCTAGAGATATATGAATTGCCAAAACTGGACCAAGAAGAGATTTTTCAAAACTCCAAATAATTCAGTAACAAGCAATGAAACTGAATCAACAATGAAAAACTTACCAAAAAGAAAAGCTCAGGGACCAATGAATTGACTACTTAAATTTGCAAAAATCCTCAGGGAAGATTTAACAACAGTATTCCTAAAACTCTAATGAGAGTGAAAAGAAAGAGTACTGCCAAACTCATTTCTGAAAGCTAGCATTACTCTGGCTCCCAAACCACACAAGATCTCAACTACAAGAGAAAATTAAAGGCAGATGCATTTAATGAACACAGATGTAAAATTCCTCCACAAGATATTGACAAACAGAAGGCAATAAATAATCAAAAAGATCATACATCTTGACCAAGTAGGCTTCATTCCAGGGATGCACAGATGGTTCAACATTTGCAAATCAATAAATGTAAAAACATAAACAGAAGCCAAGGACAAAAAATCTCGTGATCACTTTAATAGCTGCAGAAAAAGCTTCTGGCAAAATCCAAAATCCTGTCATTAAAAAAAAAAAAAAAAAAGAATCCTGAAAAAATAGTTACTGGAAGATTTTATCTCTACCTGATAAAAGCTATGCATGGCAAACCTATGACCAACACCATGTTAAACAAGGAAAAGCTGAAAGTTTTCTCTCTAAAATCAGGAACAAGACAAGAATGTTCATTATCACCACTCCTGTCCTATATAATACTTAAAACACTAGCCAGAACAAACAGGTAAGAGAAAGAAATAAAAAAGATACTTACAGGAAAGGAAGATGTCAACTTCTAGGTGATGTTATCCTCTGCATACAAGACCCATAAAGTTCCACTAAAAGACTCATAGAATTAATAACCAAATTTAGTAATGTAGCAGGATGCAAAGTCAACATGCAAAAATCAGTAGCATTCCTGCACAATCACTTAGGAATTAACCTAAGCATGGCAGTGCAGGCGCTTTAAAATGAAAACAACTGTGTTCTGAGAAAAGAAATCAAAGAGGACATAAAAAAATAGAAAGATGGGCTGGGGATATAGCTTGGTGGCACAATGCCTGCCTGGTAAGCACAAAGTCTTGAGTTCAATTCCCAGTCAAAAAAAAAAAAAAAAAAAAAAAAAAAAAAAAAAAAAAAAAAAAAAAAAAAAAAAAAAAAAAAAAAAAAAAAAAAAAAAAAAAAAAAAAAAAAAAAAAAAAAAAAAAAAAAAAAAAAAAAAAAAAAAAAAAAAAAAAAAAAAAAAAAAAGCCACCAACCAACAAACAAAACACATAGAAAATGAAAAGTATCCTGTTCCTAAATGGGCAGAATGAATACTGTCAAAATAACCATACTACCAAAACTAATATATAAACTTAATGTAGTCTCAATCAAAATACTGACAGTGCTCCTCACAGAACCGGAGATAATAATCCTAGAATTTGTTGGGAACCGAAAGATACCCATAATAACCAATGCAATTGTCTTAGCTACTTTCTTGTGGCGGAGGTGCAATTCTCCAGCACCAAAAATTCTAAGGAGGAAAGGTTTATTTTGGCTCACAGTTTGTAGAAGTTTCAGTCTGTAGTCAGCTCGCTCTAAGATGGAATATCCTGGAAGAGGAGAAAGAACTCATGGCATGGTGGCAAGAAGGGGGGGGGGAGAAAAAGAGAGAGAGAGAGGGAGAGAGAGAGATCAAGGGGATCAAGGGAAGAGAAGGGAGACAGACTCTTCCAGGCCACACCCACAGCAACCCACCTTCTCCTACTAAGCTTCACCTCCCAACCCAACATCGCATTTAGATATGAGCTCACTGGTGAACTAATATACTGAGGCACATCATACACCCATAAGCCAATCACTTCCAAAAGACCCAACCTATGAGTGCACAGTGGTTGGGCGGGGTGGGGTGGGGATCAGATATAAACCATAGCATCCCGGACAATAAGTACAAGCAGGAGGCATCACAGCCTTGGACTTGAAGTTATATTATAAATACTACTATGGTATATTAGCATGGCACTGGCACCAGCACAGACAGGTGGATCAATAGAACAGAACAGAGAACACAGAAATAACCCCAGGCTCATTAAACTGTCCGATGTTTGATAAAGAGGCTAAAAGCATTCTGGAGAAAAGATGGCCTGTTTAATAAATGGTGCTAGGGAAACTGCCTATCCACATGCAGAAGGCTGAATCTTCACCATGTAATCAACTAATTTCGAAATGAATCAAAGATCTAAATATTAAAAAAGAAACAGGGCCGGGCAGATAGCTCAGTAGAATAAGTGCTTGCTTGGCAAGCACAAGGTCCTGAGTTCAATCCCTGGTACCACAAAAAAAAAATAAAAATAAAACAGAAACATTTATGCTGCTTGAAGATAAAACAGGTGAAGGCAAGGACTTTCTGAAGAGAACCCCAGTTCCACACAAAATTACGCCAAAAATCAATAAATAGTATTCTGGCCGATTAAAAACTTGCATAGCAATGAAAACAATGGAGAGCTGAGACAATCTACAGAATGAGGAGAGATTTGCCAGGCACACTTCAGACAGTATGTACAGAACTCAAAAAAATTAGACGCCCAGAAAAGATTCAGTTAAAATATGGGCAAGTGAGATATATACTTCTCGGCAGAAGTACAAATGGCCAATAAATATAGGGGGGAAAGCTGTTCAACATCTCTGGCCATTAGAGAAATGTAAATTAAACAACACTGAGATTCTATCCTGCTCCAGAAATAAAGACCATCATCAAGAAATCCGCTGAAGGGCCAGTGAGCTAGCTCAGCAGACTAAAGCGCCTGCTTAGGCAATCTCAGGGACAGATGTGTAATCCCTGGCACCATGTGCCAAGCCAGCACCCCACCCAAGGTGGGCTGAGCCAACCAGAGTCCAGGCCCATGCCTATAATCCCAGCTGGCGGGTGGTTGGGGGGGGTAGGGTGCTGACAGTAGATGGATCACTGTGAGTCTGAGCTGCATAGTGAGACCCTGTAACAACCAAATACATTTTTTAAAAAATCAGCTGAAGAGTCTATTTTGGAAAGCCAGGAGGTGATGCCCAAGTTGAAGGCAAAGACCAAAGTTCTTCTGAAGAAAGAGAAACAGACCCCTCCTTCTTCATCTCCCCTTTAAAGCATCCTGGTTACGAGCTGCCCCTAGCATGGGTCACCCGAGGGTGTGGAATTGCTGAGCCAATTTCGCTGAGCTTCTCCTACTCGAGTTAATATAATCAATCAGCCATCACAATGCACCCCTAATCAACTTGACAACCAGACACATTTCTTTAAACCAGTCTCTAGATACAGAGACAAACTCATAATTAAGCCTCATATGTTAAAACTATTCTACACACAAATGGAAACACACTAATTCCCTCCCTAGAATAGAAGCCAAGTTTTCTCTGGATGCTCTGCTTGCTCCTACCATTTCATAATTTGAACATTGTAATAGGTTAAGCAATCTTTAGGAACCAGTATTAGGTCTATCAGCCTGTTACATTTAGAATCATATTAGAAGAGAACTTGTACAATTACAGTCCTCATTTCTAGAGCTGATTGTGAGGTCATAGCTGGTATTCAGAATTACCTTCTTCTACTACCCATTCTGTATTTCCTTAGGCTTCAACAAGAACAGAAACAACACTAAGACAATGCAGTACTGGAGCAGTGGGATCATTGCTGTGACTTTACCTGTGTGATTTAGGAGCCTTTGGGACTGACTTGTGGGAAGAGGAAGAATCAGGAAAATTTTGGAGATGTCAGCTGAAAAAGTAGAGCTGAAACACCTGGGGCTGTGCGTGATGGGCAGTGTGGTCACAGCATAGTAGACCAGAAGGCTGATAGAAACACAGCTAGCAAAGGCCAGGCTCAGGATGCTTGGACACCCTGCACTGGCTGTTGAACTCCAGATGATGTGGATTCTGCCTTGGCAGAAAGTCTGTCTGCATTTTCCTTGTGTCAAGAGACTCCCTGAGGCTGAGATTAAGGGTGTCAGACTAACTGATGTTGCCGAAGAAATTCCAAGGCAGTCTATTTTTGAAAAGGTGGCATAGATGCTTTTGGGGGTTTTTAGCCAGACTTACACTGGGAATCAAAAGCAAAGAACCCAGAAGAATGATTTAAACTGAGTTTGGCCAGAAAGGAAGCTCCGGTAGAGTGGCACCCTGCAAAGATGGAACAAAGGAGAAATTGGTCAGTGACTAAACTTGCAAGCAAAAGCCAAGAACTTCAGGAGACAAAAGAAAGGATGGTCTGAGGACCACGCAAGAACCAGTGGGACTCCAGCCTTTGCAGCCTCAGTTTCAAAAGTGAAAGACTACTATGAGAGAACAGCCCCAGAGCACCACATTGCAGGAGGGCGGTGGCCTGAGGGGTGTTCCTCCTTGGAACTGGGCTCACAGGCACTTGACCCCTTCAGCCAAGAGAGAAGAAGCCAGGCTAGTGGTCCAGCTGCTGGGCATCCCTTGCTCACTTGCCCCCCTGCCTTCTGCTTACCATGAACTGTTTCTCTTCTGGGATGCCCCTCTGCCATCCACCCTGCATTAGAGCCAGCCCATTATGGGCGGAAGCCTCTATATACCGTGAGCTAAACAAACCTCTCCTCCTTTAACTGTGGGTGTTAGGTATTTTGCCTCAGCAACAGTAGTGACATTTTAATTAATTAATTATTTAATAAATAGATAAATGACTGAGGATGTAGTTCAGTGAAAAAGCCCCGAATACAATTTACCTTTATATGGAAAAATAAGACCTGAAGAACTGCTGATGTCGTATAAAAAATAAAAAAAATAAAAAAAAAAAAAACCACCTCAATATCCCCCTTGCCAGAGCTGAGTACATGTGCCAGGTAGATGGTTGCTGTTCTCTGAGAGGGAGTCCGTGGGGATAGTTGAAGTGTTCACCACACGGGTGTGCGTTCATAGTATCCCCTGAGTTTAGACAGACGTGGGATAGAAGCTCCCATACGCCACCCCGCCCCACCCCCAAGATCCTGCCAGGCAAACAACTCCTCGATTTAAAGAAATAGAAACAGGCCCAGCCTGGATAGATCATCATCCAGCCTACTTAGCTCACCAGGAGCAGAGCAACACTTAACCCTCCAGAAAGGCTAAGCTGCGCTTCCTACATGATTCACCCCACCACATCTCCAGGAAAAGCGAGAGTGTCCCTGGCCAAGCCCGTGAGGTCTGCTGTTGCTGGAGCCAGAGGCGCCGATGGTTGCCCGCAGAGCCGTCCACACAGATCAGCCCCTGCTGCTCCGCCACATCCTGTCGCTAGCACTGGCCCCGCCCAGCCAGCTGTAGCTCTGAGTGGGGCGGGACCTCCTTCACTGTACTAATTTGCAATGCATTCGATGGCCTCGGGATTACACGGAGCATATATAAATTACCCCACCAGTGCGATTAACTGTTTGTCCAGGCTAATTGTCAGCATTAAATCTCGCTCAGTCACAGTTTAAAGCTTCATTTAAAATCTCTCTCTCTCTCTCTCTTTTTTTTTTTTTTTTTTTTTTTTTTTAAGAAATCCATCCTCCGTCCCACCACAGGGAGTGATAGATTTGACAGGTTTAGTCGGATTGCGCGGGTAGCCGCCCCAGATGTAATTAGGTGCGTACAGAGCAGATGTTGCGCGGGTGGGCGGGGAGCAGGCCAAGCCTCCTCCGAGCGCCTGCGGGTCCTGGTGGGGATGACCAGGACACAATATGTCTCTGAATTAGGAGTTATTTGTGAGTAGCCCCCTAGCCTCTGAGTCATCCCTTCCCCACTTACGACATAAATCTGAACTGTGTGCCCATGGGTGGGAAGACACCAGAAAGAAGACCCAGGGGCAATAGGGAGGCTCTGGAGAGACAGGGAGGGCTGGGGTTCTCTGCCTAGGTAGGGTCTGAGGGCCCCAGGGAGCACCTGATCCACTGCCACTCTGGTGCCCACCCTCCCTGAAAGCCAGCTCTTCCTGCAGCCTGCTGCAGGGTCAAGAGTGGAGCCTGTGGCCGCCTCCAACCCCCAGCCTCTTCTAAGGGACCCTCCTTTCAACTCCCAACCCTCTGTTCCCAGGGGCCCCTTCCCACATAGCCGGGAGCAGTTCCTGTGCAGAAGATCTCTGGGAGATTCCTCGAAGTGTCCCCAATTTCACCCTTTTGCCATTCTGGGGAAAGTGAGACCCAGAGAGGGGACATAGCCTGTCCAAGGACCACCTGGGGACATATTCCTTTCCACAGTGGCTAGACAAGTCAGTCTACCAGTGTACACACTTGGACGCAAGTTACTAATAACACTTCACGCACATACACATGCATGAGCATTCACACCCGTGCTCCCTCACGGGGCTTGCACAAGTGTGGAGGGGCCAGGAAAGCAGAGGCCCCAGGGACGGGTGGTCAGCAGACCAGACCTGAGGGAGGAGGATGTGGACCAAGGGCCGCAGAGTGCAGGAGGGGAGGATACCTCAGTAAGGCGGGAACCAGCCTGAGAGCCTGGTGTGCAGGGAGGCTCCAGCCAGATATGGAGGAAAAGCCAGCAGCCACACCAAGGATTCCTCCTGAGTGACACAGAAACAAGGGACAGTGGTGGGTACACAGGTGCCAACAGAGGGGTCATTTGGTGGGCAGGGGGCTCAGTGCCAGGCCACAGGGGTGACGGGCACAGCTTCTCTTCCCGCCCTCCCACTCCCTAAAGCCAGGGCCCTGTGTGCCATCTCCATCTCTGTCCCCAGCACTGTCACAGCAGTGGGCATAAAGAGGATGTGTCACAGTGTGAAGATCCAGGTGCCTGGGCAGCTGGGGTGCTTTCAGCTGGGGTGGAGGAAGCCACAGTGAGCCCTGTCCTCCCTGCCCCACACCCTGCGGCCTAGGCCAAGGTGAAGAATGCATCTGCCCTCGAGGGCTGGGGCTGGGTTTGTGCCACCAAGCACAGCGGCAGGGTGCAGACGATGGGGTGCAATCAGAGCCAGGAGAACAGGTGGTCAGCAATGTGCATATGGTTGAAGCCCAGATCTGGATTTGGGGTGCAGGGTATTACAGCTTCATTTGGAGCTGCTAGGGGAGTTCACTTGCATTGGAGGAGACCAAGGATGTGGAATTTCTGGAACTTAGGCAACAGGGAGAGTCAGAGCAGAAAAGGAAACTGAGGCATCTGAAGGTGGGTAAGCTGGCCTTGGAGCATTGTGTTCTGGGTCTTCAGGCTGGGAAAGGTGTGGTCAGGAGGCCTGAGGATGGGGTTTAGAGGAGGAGGAGGGAAGGGCTGGAGGGACCTGGCAGGCCAGGAGGAGGCTGGCAGGCCAGGAGGAGGCTGGCAGGCCAGGCAGGCTGTGGGCAGCTCCACCTGCCCAGATGGGAACACAGCAGGAGAAAGGGAAGAGGGAACAGGAGAGCCCAGGGTGGAAAGGCCATGCCTGCCCTGCAGCACAAGATCAGCTCAGGGATGCCGTGGAAAGGCGCAGTGTGCCCTGCCTGGGGACAGGCAGGGAAGAACCAGAGGTGTGCCTCGAGGGTCCCTGGGGGAGCCCAGATTTGGCAGGCTTAGATCCAGTGGTGAGGGGATTCACATAGATGCAGGCTGAGGTCATATGAAAGAGGTGCCGCTGGGAGACAAGGGAAAAACTCAGAGGCAGAACAGGGGCGCTGGGGGCCTGAGGTAGGCCTGTGTTGTTGTGGAGGGTGAGTGTGCCTGAGACAAACGTCCCAAACAGTATGTGGTGGAGGTCAGTGGCATCCAAAGACCTAAGGTGGCATGGTCAGGGGACTGAGCCGGCCTCAGAGGAGGAGCCAGGGAAGGAAGCCCTGTCCTGACCTACTTCAGGAAGGTGCCATCTTTCTTCTATGCCCCAGGGTCACATTTGGGGACAGGTTACTGATAGCCTCTGGGGACAGCCCCTCCCTCTGGGCATGTGTTTTTGGGCCCCCCCAATCACCTCCTCCCCTTGTGTTTTCCTTTCCAACGCCTAGAGCTGGGGAGACTGATGTGGTTTGGTGGGGGAGAAATCTGGAATTTGTGAGTCTGTAGAAGGGTAGATTTAATTTACAGGCAAAAGGAGCAGTCCTTTCTATGGAAGGGTGAGGGTTAAAGGACAAAGAGACTGGCCAGCTCACAGGGCATGATTTACAGGTAGAAAGATGAGCTCCCAGTTTACAGGCTTTATTGTGTCTTTAAGACCCTTACGGGGTGTGTGTGTGTGTGTGTGTGTGTGTGTGTGTGTGTGTGTGTAAGTTTCATGGAAGAAAAAAAGGCTTAAGTAACTTTTGAATCACAAAGCTGCAGTTTTCCTTTCTACCGTTCCATTCTATCTGACCTTGGCCTGAGGACCCTCCAGACTCCGCCTCCATCTTCGCTGAGTTTCTGTATCTTCTGAGCCACTGCACCTGCCGCGAGGGGATTTGGGTGCACCCTAAGTGGGCTTAATGGGATGGGTTGATCAGTCTCAGTCCTTACCTTAAGGACAACTAGAGAGACTCTTCAACTCTCAGGTTCCCCGAGGGCATGAATTTGGGGCACAGCATTCAACCTGACAGAGAAGACAAGAAAGCAAGGAGGTAGAGCCAGGGGTCCCCCCCAGGGCTGATGGAGACACCAGTTCCGTCTCAACAGAGCAGGAACTGCAGCGTCCCGGAGAGCAGAGAATAGATGGGCCTCTACCTCCCACCCTTCTTCTCGGGGTCTCTCCTGGGGGGTGGGCGGCACATGATGGCATCTTTTGATTTCATTAAGTTATTAGGAATAAGTGGTACCTAATGTTCATCCTCTCAGGCAGGCAATCGGGGATTTCGTAGACTGTGAGAACAAAGGAGGAGAAGCAGCTATCACTGCCTCAGGAGGTGGCCCTGGGAGGTGGCGGGGGGCGTGAAGGGGTGCTCCTGCCCAGCAGCCTCCCATTCCCTCCCCTCTCCCTCCCCTTTCCTTTTCTCTCCTTTCCCTTCCCTCCTTCCCTGGGAAGGGGAAGACTGGCTGTGATTTAATATGCAAAGGTGGAGAGGCTGGCACCGAGGCAGCGCGGCAGCACGCCGCCGCCGTATTTCAAACAAAGAATGCACAACAAAGGGGCGGCTGGCGCGGGGATTTGTCAGAATTCAGCGGTGGGCGAGATTTATCTAAGCGAGCAGAGGGGCCTATGACCTTGGGCTTGAGAGCTTTAAAGCCAACTGGCGGCTGTTGAAGACAGAACAGAGAGATGCTTGTGATTATCATTATTTAATATAATGGTTTTTAAACTGTTGGGAGGGGGATCGAGGTGGCAGGAGAGAAATTTTTTTTTTTTTTTTTTTTTTAATTCCTGGAGATGTAAGGAAGATGTAATGGGGGAGAAAAGCAGGGAGGAAGAGGAGGGGGAGGAGGGAGAGGCTGGAGAGATGTCTAAGGTGCAGGGGAGGAGAGAAGCAGCCCGCAGCCCTCCTCTGCCACCTCTTCCTGAGCTCCAGCCTCAGTCCTGGAACACGAGTGTGGCTGGGAAAGGGAGAATGGGGCCTACCTGTGCCAGACAGGGGCAGGGGCTTCAGAGCACCCTGGGAAGGGCGGCTGGGACCTGTCAAAGCCTGGGTGATGGGGAGGTGGGGTGGCTGGAGAAGTCTCCAGCAGGGGGTCCAGGCTGCCTAGAGACCTGGGTGGGGCGTGGGGGTGAGGATGGTCCAGGAAAGAGCTAGTGGGGTCCTTTCCCCCAGAGCCCGAGAAGGTGATCTGTGCCTCTTCCTGCTGGCACCAGGTCCCTGGAAGTACCAGGGAGATGGAGGGCATGAGAGGATGCCTTGGGCCGGGCTCCCTGGCTGGCTCTGAAGTCCAGGTCAGTCTAGGGTCCGCCCCACCTCTGCTCTATCCGCCAGGGATTCCAGCTTCCTCAGTCGGAGGAAGGTGTGCTGCTGATAAAAGTTCCCTTTCCTTTTTTAATTTTGTATCGTTTTTATTTTTGAAATTTATTTATTTGGTGTGGAGTGTTGCTACACAACTCAGAGTCATAGTGATCCTTCTGTCTCCATAGCGCTGGGATTATAAGCATGTGACACCACGCCCAGTTTTAGTGGCCAACACTGTACAACCAGGGGTTTGGGGGACAGCACAGCATACAGTACCAGGGATCAAATCTGAGTCCTTTGGGAGGCTGTAAACAGATGGATCACTATGAGTCTGTAGTGAGACCCTGAACACCCTGTAGACCCTTCCCTAAAATGCCAAAACAAAAAAACCAAAAACCTGAGTCCTTGTGCTTGCCAGGCATGTGCTTAGATGGTCAAGCTATCCCCAGACCTGTACTGATTTTCCTTAAGGAGCTCTTCTCCTGTTCCCTGAGTTTGAGGTCTCACTAACCAGGATCCAGGAGGTAATCCAGGAAATAACTACCACTCTCCCAGAAAAAGGTGCTTGCCTCAGGGAACTTCTGTGTGTGTGTGTGTGTGTGTGTGTGTGTGTGTGTGTGTGTGTGTGTGTGTGTCCTGGCCTGCTGGGTGGGGCCTACAGCCCACACTTCCCAACCATCAGGGAACCCTTCCCCAGAAAAGTCTTCCTCTTTTCCTACCAGCTTCGCAGACCACAGGACCCAAGAAACAGGAGGCTGTGGAGTGGAGCTGAGAGTCAGCTTGGAGGGGGAGGAGGGGCAGGAGAGAGAGGCCTCTGAGCTGCCTTGCTTCCAGCAGCCTCCTTCCTTCCTGGAGGGAGGGGGATTTGAGTGGACACGCCCAGCTGGAGGCCAGCTGTGGTGCATACTGGTCTAGCTGTTCTAGGAGACAAAGAGACATAGGCAAAAAGGGGCCTTGGTGCACAAGGGATACCCAGAGATTTTTGTGGGGAGTCAGGGCACCTGAACCAACTCTGCCACCTATGCCAGGGATGGCCCTGGGGCTCAGTCTTCTTGTCTGTAAAATGGAGACAAAGACAGAATCCAGATCCAGTCTCTGGGAAACTGTGAGAACAGGACGTGGCATGCATGAGGGTCTCAGGGGCTACACAGCCCCCCAACACACACATCTGACTTCATCCACAGATTCACCTCTGAATAAGCCCCAAAGCAATTCCCCTCTGCCCTCCTGGGAAGAAATACTGGAGAAAGAGATTTTTTTATTTTTTATTTTTTTTATTTTAGGACAGGATCTACAGGGTGTTCAGAGTCTCACTACTATATCTGACTCATAGTGATCTGCTTGTTTATAGCCTCCCAAGAGTGGGGATTACAGGCTTTTGGTACCACTCACACCCAGTCTCAGTTGCCATTTCAGTGCTCCCAGGACAGGGCCAGCATGGCAGGCCCAGGGATCGAATCCCCCAGTCCCTGTTCCTGCTTGCAGGAGCATTAATCCACTGAGCTATTTGGCTGGCCCTAAGAGAGCTTTACAGAGAGACAGAAAGAAAAGAGAAGGGGAGAGGGGAGGGGAGGGGAGGGGAGGGGAAGGGAGGAGAGGGGTAGGGGAGGGAGGGAGGGGGAGGGAGGGAGAGGGGAGGGGAGGAAGGGAGAGAGAAGAGGAGAGGAGATGAGAGAGGAGAGGAGAGGAGAGAGGAGAGGAGAGGGGAGGGGAGGGGAGAGGAAAGGAGGGAAGGGAAGGGAAGGGAAGGGAAGGGAACGGAAGGGAAAGGAAGGTGGCTTGGGTACAGAGGACCTGGACAGCTTAGTGTGGCTGAAAATGAACACCTCCATCTCTGCATTGGTCTTTCCCATCCTCTAACCCCTGCCAAGCCCCATGGATGTTCCTAAAGCTATTGGTGAGGCCATAACCCAGAGACCGTTTGGACCTTTAGCTGTTATCTGGCAGCTGCCTAGTTCTAGCACAGAAGTTTCCTCCAAAAAAATATTTATCCTCAGTCTGGTCTTGAAACATCCCATCTCTGGGGACAGCTGAGCAGAGCGGCCACTCTCTCTCCCCAGATGTCCTTTCCATCCAACCTAAACCTTGCTACTAGAGCAGAAACTTACTTTGGGTTCTGTTTTGATCACTCGTTTCTCTGTTTAGCAGATAGACAAGCAGGGCCCTGGGCAAACTCTTGGTTCCATTTCTGGACGCTCTGTCCTCCTGCTGTAGGGGAGCCCCAGCCCACTTTCAGCAAGTGAAGCTCTCAGCAAGCTGTCACCCAGTTTTGGCAGGATCCATCTCTGGGGTCCTCTTTCTTTCACTCCAGTCTTTTTTTTTTTTTTTTTTTTTTTTTTTTTTTTTTTTTTTTTTTTTTTTTTTTTTTTTTTTTTTTTTTTTTTTTTTTTCCTTTATGGCTAGCTCAGCCTGCCCTGGGGGTGGGGCTGAGGCTGGCATAGCATGTGGTACCACAGATCGAACTGTGATCCCTGCAGCTGCCTAAGCTTGCCTAAGCAGGCACTTTAGACCGCTGAGCCATCTCACTGGCCTCCCCCACTCCAGTCATTATTAAGAGATGATGCAGGTCTGAGAGCAAGAACCATTTGGCTCTGGAAAAATCATATGTGACATTCTACATATGGATCAGGTAATTAATGGATGCCCGGATTCCCTCCACCATAGCATAGAGAGGGTATGGATGGCACTCTAATACCAGATAATTAAAGAGCAATCGACTTCTCTTGAGCTGTTTGGGGAGCACAGGCTGCTGTCATTAACACCACTGAGCCCTGTCCATTCTCCACACCTCGCTGCAAACCATGGGCCTCCTAGCTCCCTGTGGGCCACTGCTGCCACCATGCAATCAGCACAGCCACATCTGCTGTTCTGTTGCTCTCTGAGTATGTGTGTGTGCATGCTTATGTGTACATGTGTGAAATACATCCATGGGCACATACATGTATCTATGCACACATGAGTGCACATGAGAGGACTCTAGGCTGGACCAGAGGACTCCAGACTCACTATCATGGCTGCATCCCATCTTAGAGACCCGACAGTCACAAAGATCCAGTGCTCACTTGGATGGCACCACCATCAGGGTAAGTATGTCACATGGCAGAACAGTCTTACAGAAGGCATGGTGTCTCCTTCCAGCTCCAAGAAGCAGCCCTTTGTCCCTCTGGTCACAGCACTGAGAGCTGAGGGTCTGTGGCCTTCAAAAGTGAGAACAGTTTGGGCACCCCAAGACAAAGACCAACAGTCCCATTCCAAAGGATCATCTGCTCCTGTGAAGTCCGGGGTCACTAGATTGCTATTCCTTGTGGAACAGGGGCAAGGGGGGTGATGACAGGCACCCCATTGTGAGGGCAGAGTCAGAGTCCTCAGGGGCCCCGAGCAGCCTCCCTGGAAGAAACAAGTGGCAGCTAATTGCGCCCTAAGTGGGGCTGACTGATCTTCCTGGCTTCCACAGTGCATCTGTCACATTTCCTGATAGATATCAGCCCTTCACTATTAGGGGGCCTCCCAGGGTCTCCACACTGCTCTGCTCACTTCTGTCATTAACAGCAACAAGCTCTGTCCATTCTGGAAGTATTAATTAGTACATAGTAGCTTCTGGGAATGCCCAAGTGCTCATGGCCAAGCCCCCCAGAGTGACTGCAGAGGGCCCAGTGGGCGCTGGTCCATCACGAGGCTAGACATGAGGAAGCTGCTTCTCAGAGCAAGGCATGTGCTCCAAGGAGCGAGTAGGGA
Organism: Myocastor coypus; assembly: GCA_004027025.1. NCBI lineage: Eukaryota > Metazoa > Chordata > Mammalia > Rodentia > Myocastoridae > Myocastor > Myocastor coypus. Next base: position 956 of record PVJA010042762.1, on the reverse strand, counting down.
ATGACACCACCTAGACCTCTCTCTTTCCAGGCTTATGCCCAGCTGCTCTGTCAGTGCAGCCTCATGATGGTGTCTTGAACTCAAGTCCGAAACTGTATAGCTCTTCTTCCCTACCTCGCTCACTCCCTGGCTTGGCTGCCAGTCATTCCATGTTTTCATGGTCAGATGAAAATATCAGAGTTACCCCTGACTCCTCTTCATCCTGTTTTTTTCAGGAACCCTCTGATCTGCACCTTCAGAATCATCTAGAACCTCACATCAGGGAGAAATCCTAACATGTTGCACAATGTAGTTAGTAAGTGCTGTTAATTTCTTAGTTTGGATAAGAGAGGCATGGCTACGTCAGATGTTAGTGTGAGGAAACAGAATAAACAATACATGGGAACTCTTTGGGATGTCTTTATAAATCCAAAGTTATTTCAAAATAAAAAGTTTAACAGCTAGGCAGACATATGTATTGTTTGCCAAGGCTGCCATAATGAAGTACCAAAAACCCGTGGCCTAGTAACAGAAATGTAGTGCTTCAGTTCTGGTTGCTCTGGAGGGCTGAGGCGATGATCAGCGCCGGAGCAGGACTGGCTCCCCCTGAAGTGGGAGGGAGGATTTCTCTCAGCAGTGGCTTCCCTCTCCCTGCATTGCTTCCAAGTAAGACTGCAGGGGTTCACAGGTAGTGAGAGGCCCCCACAGTGCAGAATGTGTCTCACCCGTCTGTCTTATCCCATGTCATTCATGACATCTGTACATGAGTACATAGAAATGTGTGTAAAATATGAGGCATGACCAAATCTATGGTGAATATTTAAAATGTTTAATGTATTATAGTAAAAGACACATAACCATGAATCCTCCTTAAGATTCTCCCCCTCACTTCCAACACACTTGTTCACACATTCACACACATACACACACACATACACACACACACACACACACACACACACACACACACACACACA
>PVJA010042760.1:0-17139 GCA_004027025.1 Myocastor coypus | reverse complement strand
AAAAAAAAAAAAAAAAAAAAAAAAAACTTTCTTCTGGGGCTGGTGAGATAGCTCTGTGGCACAACTACCTGCCTGCAAGTGCAAGGTCGTGAGTTTGAACCCCAGTCCTGCAAATTAAAAATTAAAAAAAAAAAACTTTCTCTTCCCTGTTTTATTTTGGAAGTTCCTCTACAGGCACTTTAAAAAGCACAGAAGCTCCTAAGGGTGACACAGGATCACTTCACTCACTGGGACACTGTATGAGCAAATGTAAGGGGCAGAATTATCTAGGTGAATATAAGCTTCAGAATGGAGCAGGTTGGCTTTTCAGTGAATTCTTGCCTCTTGGGGATCTTTGGTTGATCACATCAGCACCACACTTTGACCCTCACCTTCATGTATCCTCTGCCCCACTTAGAATGCTCTCCTGTCTGTCCCACCCTGATATCCCACCCTGCAGTGACAGCTCTCTGTATCCCTGCTTCATGCTTACCTTGGCCATGGCACCCTTGTGATTGCCACCCTCATGGGTGCCCCTTGGGGTGTGGTTCCATACAAGTCACCTCCATGTCTCTATATCTATACCCTCAGCTTTTATCTTGGGGTTGAAGAGATGGTTCTGGTGACACTGGCAAGGTGGGCGATTAGGGCACCTAGTGTTCTAGTGTGGCATCCTTAGCAAAGTTGACCACACACTTGATCCTTTGCCAGGCACTCTTTCCCTATAGGACTCCCCTTCAGGGCCTTTTGTGTCTGGAAATGGTAGCTAGAAATGAGATTTTTCTGTCTTCAGAAACATAAGGATGCTTCACAGCCAGTCTATGGCAGTGACTTGGCTCCAGGCCCCTCCCACAAGTTGGGCCTTCCCATTTGTGCCCATTTCCTCTTCCTCTTCATTCCTTGACTTTTCTCGAGTTGCTTAGATGTTCCACTGCCCTTTCTAGTTCTCTCTCTTCCCAGAAGGAGGTGGGGATAGGTTCAGACCTTGAGGCTTCACACGTGTTTGGCAGTAGCATTTCTTAGTTTGGTGGGAGCGAGCAGAGGAAGACAGAACATAAGTAAGGAGAGGACCTGGATAAGACAGAAGAAAATGGGGACATGTGGCACAGGCTTTATGGAGTGAGGGAGGGTCTGCAGGAGGGAGAGTGACCCTCACATGTTGGTGCTAGCCCTGAAAAGCAGCCATACTCAACAGTGATGGTGGAGCCAGAAGCAGAGATCATGGAACAATTACAGCTAGGGTACCTTCCCCCAGGTCCTTGATGCTGTTCTGCCTGTCATGAATAAGGTGCACAGCAGTGAGAAGACAGTATTCCGGGCCAGGTTCAGCTCCATCACTGACACAGACATCTGTAATGCCATGGCCTGCCTGGGTGAGCCAGACCACAATGAGGCGCTATCTGTGGATGCCCGCCAGGAGCTGGACCTACGCATCGGCTGTGCTTTCACCAGGTGCTGCTCCTTACAAGGGCTCAGGGCCATTCTACCCTCCCATTATGTGTGCCTTTGCTGGCCCCTACTGTGGTTCTGGCCCCTTGGAGCCCTAATGAGCAACAGTCAATTTTCGCATTTAAAAAACCCTGAAGAAAATTACATTAGTGGATGTAAATCATAGGACACCACTTGACAAACGGAGTATCCATACTCAGGGTCTGAGGATAGTGCAATAGATGGATAGAATACAGTAGAAGGCACCCAACATGGTAGGAGCCTCTCCTTATTCCTGTACTCCATTTCATGCACACATAGTTCCTCTATGCTGGCTGGTGCTATGCCACTTACGCTGGGTTCTAAGTGAGGAGCAGCCACCTACCTGCACGTACCACTCCAGTGTAATGCACATAATCATTATGTCTTGAGTGAATTGTTGACCATCTGTCTTTCGCTCACCCTACCACTTCCTCTAGGTTTCAGACAAAATATTTCCAGGGAAAATATGGTGATTTGGACAGCTCTCTCATCTCCTTTGGGCCGTGTCAGACTCCTACCCTGGGATTCTGCGTGGAGAGACATGATAAAATCCAGTCCTTCAAACCAGAGACATATTGGGTGCTGCAGGCCAAGGTTCTTTTCGTTTCTCTATTCCTGCTGTGTGTTCTAGGCTTGGGATGTGGGTTCTGAGACATTTTCTCCTCCATCAGCATAATTATTGTCATCATTGACCTGCAGGCCCTAGGCCAGTGATGGTGAACCTGTTAGTGACTGAGTGCCCAAACCCACTTATCTATCTATCATAAAGTGTCAACATTGCCCCTGTGTGTGCTGTTGTCCAGAGTCCTGGTGGTGGAGCAATACTGGGGTGATTTGGCCTGCATGCCAGCAAAGAGGCCTCTGCATGCCTCCTGTAGCACACATGCCATAGGTTCACCACTGCTGCCCTAGGCTAAAGGCACAGTATACATAGCTATATCTGAACTGTTGTTGCCCAGAAAAAGGTATCCTTCAGCCTTCACTGGGATACTAGGGCTAGGCTGGACCTAAATGTACTGAATTTGGATAAATGGGAATAACTTCTGCCCTAGTAGAGCATGGTAAGTTTACTCTCAGAGGCTGGTGTGTGCAGTGGTCAGATCCAATCACTGGAATGAGGCCATGTGTTTTCAGATGTCTTGGAAGTCTTTAGAACTTTTTCTTTAAATAAAAGCTGCCTAAAATTTGATGTAAGAAGCCGGGCGTGGTGGCTCACGCCTGTAATCCCAGCACTCGGGAGGCTGAGGCAGGAGGATTGGTGCGAGTTCGAGACCAGCTTGCGCTACAAAAGTGAGCTCAAGGCCAGCCTCAACTGCATAGTGAGAGCCTGTCTCAAAAAGACAAAAAAAAAAAAAAAAAATTTGATGTAAGATTTAAAACATAATACTGATTTGCCCTGGTTCAGACAGATTGCTTAGGTACTTGGCATGGGTAGGGCTGGAGTGAGAAGTGGAGGCTTAGATGCTTCTTAAGGACATAGCAGCCTCAGCTCTCTGCCACCCTCCTGAGACCACCTGCATGACTTCTGGTGGAGGGTTAAGGGTGGGAAGCGCTGCTGTCAGCTTGCCTGTCTACCCCTAAGCAAGTACAGTTGTGAGACATTAGACCCCAGCATTTTTCTCCTAGACAAAGACCAGCTTCCTCTGTCCTGTGCCCCTTCCCCAGCAGTAGGATCACCTGGACATTCTCACCTGTTTATATTTGTTCTTCTTTCCTGTAGGTTAATGCTGAGAAAGACAAATCTCTCCTTTTGGACTGGGATCGAGTGAGAGTGTTTGATCGGGAGATCGCACAGATGTTTTTAAACATGACAAAGCTGGAGAAGGAAGCCCAGGTGCGCCTGCTCTGCCCCCACAGGTCACATTTTTTTTTTTTTTTTTTTCTTTCTAAGACAGGGTTTCATTATGCAGTTCAGGCTTGCCTTGAGTTCATTTCTGTAGTTTAGGCTGGTCTCGAACTCGCACTGACCCTCCTGCCCCAGCCTCCCAAGTACTGGGATTACAGGCGTGCACCACGCACAGGTCACATTTGCCTTAGGTGGGGGTGCCCCTTGGCAGCTTCTGCTGTGACTGAACCGTGTCTCTCTCCCCTTTGCCAAATGTCTTAGTTACTTTTCTCTCATTGCTGGGACAAATACCCAACACCCAAAATGAAGGAAGGAAAGATTTAGCTCACAGTCACTGGAAATTTCAGTCCATGCTTGGCTGGATCCAAGGCAGAGAGGCACATGGCAGAGAGCAGCAGTTTATGGCAGTGGAACAGCAACAATGGTGACAGGCAATGGAACAACCAGGGGAGCAGAGAACAATAGCACTAGTCTTTCTATCTCTCTTTATGTTACTTTCAGACTCTCTGCTTCAGCCTATCCACCTTAGGCCACACCCATAATCCCAGCCATACTCAGATGGATAATCCCATCAGTACTAAAACATATAATCCCAGTGGATCATGAGTCAGGTAATTCCAGCAGCACTCAGACCCATAATCCCATCAGTACTAAAACACATAATCTCAGTGGATCATGAGTCGAGAGTTTCAAACTCTAGAAGTCCCTGCCTCATGATTTTATGAGGCTTTGGGGGGACAGCTAGACATAAACCACAACACTGAAACACATCTTTTTAGAACAGAAATGGTTGTTCACACATACACTCCCAAGATAGGTCAGCTGAAGCAGTAACTACAAAGTACTGCATGTCTACTCATATCAAGTATTCTTCACACCTGTGATCTTTTCAGCTGCTTCCACTCTGCTTTCCACCAGGCCCAGTGGGCATTGTCTTCTTTGGCAGGACTCCATTCCACATAGATACCCCCTTTCTATGACACTGAAGGCTAACAACTGTAAAGCAACTTGACCTCTACTTTGGGCCTGTTGATGAACTTGCCGGCACAGCTGGTAGGGCACAGATCTGAGATCCCAACTTCAGTCAGCTTTTATGCCTTGGTGGTACTATATTTCTTCCTTGGGGATTTGATGAGTTAGAAGGACATGCTGCTCAGCAATTAGGAAGTGAGTGATGCATACTGGCAAGGGGCTGGTTGCACAAAGTTGTGAGCAAGTCCATCACCATGGCAGCAAATGCCCTGTGGCTGTGACAGCTTCCAGAGTCCCTGAGGCACAGCCTGGCCTTGCTCAGCTACTTTTGGCTTACCCTTTTCAAACTTTCCTTGCATGATGTTTTGCCTGGGCTCCATCTTGAGCTCCTGGATCCACTAATAAAACTGCTCCATGCTGGTAGCATTGATGACCTTCCTACAGACTACATTTCTATCTCCAGACTTTACCCCAAGTGACCTGGCTTTCACTGCTATATGTATGCCAACAGCTTCATTGTCAGCACCCACGTTTGTCAGCCTACAATCTAGAATGTGCTGCCCTGGCCAGTCTGCAAGCCCTTAGCAAGAGCAGGGGGCTGATATTGAGTGGTTTGGATTGTTTTGGGAGTAGGCAAAACAAAGAGTCATCTCTTCAACAAATATGTGATCCAGATGTGGAACTTAGTAGCCCACCAACCAAGCACAGCCCACATATGTCTGCTGCTTAACCTGTGTGATGTTTACAAAATTGCAGAGTACTTGCAAGATTTCACATAAAAATACTGATTTGTAGCATCTCTTGAAAAATCCAAGACAGCAATGCTAGCAGCCTAGTCAGCAGCACACTCAATGAGTGGCAGCACAGCTCTTGAGATAAGCCCATGTGCTGTGGCTCAGCTGACACTGTCTTTTGTAAGGTTTGCATTGCTTCCCCTTCTCCCTATTCCTGTAGGTGTCCTCTTTCCCTAGAAAAGAATTTTCATTCTTTTTCTTTTCTTAGTCTTAAATAAGTATTGAAACTAGTCTTTAGACTGCAAGGAGCTCAAAAGAATGAAACCTGACCCTTTGCCTACTTTTTAATTTTTTTAAAGATAGAATCTAGGGGCTGGGGAGATAGCTCCGAGGCACAAGTGCCTGCTGGGCAAGTGCAAGGTCGTGAGTTCAAACCCTGGTCCCACAAAAAAAATAAATAAATAAATAAATAAATAAAATAAAGATAGAATCTAGCTTTTTTCCAGGCTGGCCTTGAACTCAGCAATCCTCCTGCCTTAACCCCCTGAGTGCTAGGTACAATATGCTCACACATCTTAATTTCCTGTAGTATGACCTCTTCCCCTGACCCTCCAGAGTCACTTAGTTTGTCCTATCTTCCAGGTGGAGTCCACCAGCAGGAAAGAAAAAGCCAAGCAGAGGCCACTGGCCCTGAACACTGTGGAGATGCTGCGTGTAGCCAGCTCAGCTCTGGGTATGTGGGGGTATTTCTCTAAAGCCCCCAAAGTCTTCTTGAGGGAGGTACTTGGCAGCCCTGTTCAGTCCTGTTTCAGGGTGGTGCTAACATCCTCAGTATTTCTGAGTAACTCTCTCATGCTATGATGCCTAGGTGTGGTGGCATAGGCCTATAATCCCAGCATTCGGGAGACTGAAGCAAGAGGATATCTGTGAATGAGGCCAGCCTGGGCTATATGAGCAAGTTCAAGGCTAGCCTGTGCAACATAGCAAGACCTTGTCTCAAAAAAAAAAAAAGTATACTAGAGAAGTTACAACTAAAGAGAGAATGTGTAATTTCATGGAATTGTTAAAATTCAACACTTTCTTTGAATTTATGTGAAGAAAAGAAAACACAGATGATTTCCTAGTGTTCAGTATCTTAGCACCTACTTCCAGGACTAAACTTGGAGAAGTCATAGTCAAAGCAGGACCTTCCCATGATCTTGGGTCAATGGTGCCCCCTCAGATTCATTACATCCTGAAACCAAACTCTCATCCCAATCTCATTTTGGCCACTTCCTTTCTCCTTGTCCTGAGCCTTGTCCTACTTTCCTTGTGAGAAAATGTAAGACAATAGTGCCTAGCTCTCTGGGTTGCTATAAGGTTAAGTGATGTGGAACTGAACATTTTTAACAATAGCAATAGTAATATTGGCCAAGAGGAATATCCTAACATTAGAGTCCCCAAGCAGCTTTTGCTGATGTGAGGAAGAGGCAAGCCAGAACCCGGTATGAGCATCATTCCTCTGAGCCTCATTTCCTCAGTTATGAGAAGGGGTTGCTGGATTGGATGGCTGTTACCCTCTAGGCACTGGTGGAAAGCTGTGAACAGCACCCTTGCAGAGTAGCAACTCTAGGTTTCCCAAGGAGTAACAGTGGCATTGAGTGATTTGCTAACTGAGTTCCAGCCTCCACTGGCCAGGGAGCAGCAGGACAAGCCCTTCCTCAGTAGTTCCTGAGTGCTAGGAGGACACACACCAGGGGCTGAAAACTGAGGTATGTGCTCTGTCACTGTCTTGGTTGGCTCAACAGCTCCCAGGACATGGTTATATATAGCTCTACCAGCATGTGGGGAAGGCCATCCAAAAGTCACATTGTTACTGCATCCATGATGGTGGTGCCATGGAGTAGCGCCCACCATAATGGGTCCAGAGTTTGTCTTTGAATAGGCTCCATGGCACAGGTACCCACTCAGTCAATAGCAGAGTTCCAACCATGCCCTCACCGTCCAGGAGGTTCTAGCTGCTTTGAGGGGAGCCAGAGTGCCCAGGCCAGTGGGCAGGCGCCTGGCCATCCCCATGTTCCAGGCCAGCTGAGCCTCCTGTCTCTCATAGGCATGGGACCTCAGCACGCCATGCAGACTGCCGAGCGGCTGTACACACAGGGTTACATCAGCTACCCACGGACAGAAACTACTCACTACCCTGAGAACTTTGACCTGAAGGGCTCTCTGCGGCAACAGGCCAACCACCCCTACTGGGCAGATACGGTGAGGGGAGTGGGCCCCACCCCTGCACGTATCTACTCTGAGGCCTTGGGACAAGCTCATGGAACTAATGACATGAGCTCTGCTCAGACTTGACTCTGTTCTGTCCTCTCCTTTAGGTGAAGCAGTTGTTAAGAGAAGGTATCAACCGCCCAAGGAAAGGTCATGATGCTGGTGACCATCCTCCCATCACTCCCATGAGGTCTGCCACTGAGGAAGAATTAGGTATCAAGTGCCCCACTTCTTGACACACTTACATATGCTTCATACACTGCTTAATCTTCCAGGTTGAGAGGGACAAGACACTTCAGTGACACAGAACTGTCCAACAAGGCCATGTGCCTTCAACTGTATGGGGGTTCCTTCTGCCCCTGCTGTTCTCTCATAGGCAAAGGCTTCACCTGAATATTTTGTTTCATCAAGGTCAGGAGTGGAGTGTGGCAGCTACTCAGGGAAAGGTCAGTGAGTAGATGGCCTTGGAAAGGGACCTGAGGCAGAGTGGTAGAGCCCTATAGTGAGCTGTGCGTCATGCCTCCCACCAGGCCAAGGCTGTGCTGTTGGCACTTGGGCCAGAAGGCACTGGGAAGAGAGACCAGTGCATATTAGGCAAAGGCCAGAGCAAGATACAACTAAATGGTAGGACAGGCCTGGCTTGTGCTTCACAAGCAAGAAACAGGAGAGGTTATGTGGGGAAGCAGGAGTGATGGTTATAAAGGAACCACCCAGTATGAGAGACAGGCTTTTTTCCTTATATTTCCTTTCTCCTTTCTCACTTTTGAGACAGGCTATCCCTGACATCACTGCTAAAGCCCTGCTGCTAGAATAAGAGTTCTGGGGCCCTTCACAGCCAAGTCTCCAGTCAGACCCAGAGTGACTGGCTGTGATCCTTTTGCAGGGGGTGATGCATGGCGACTCTATGAGTACATTACCAGACACTTCATTGCTACAGTTAGCCATGACTGCAAGTATCTCCAGAGCACCATCTCCTTCCGTATCGGGCCTGAGCTCTTTACTTGCTCAGGGAAGACCGTCATCTCGCCAGGTAAAACTTTAGGCCCCAAGGTCTGAGGCCTGGGTCACCTGGGATAAGGACTCTGAGTGCTATTTCTGTGTCCCTCTAGGCTTTACAGAAATCATGCCTTGGCAAAGTATACCCTTGGAGGAGAGCCTGCCCACCTGTCAGAGGGGTGACACCTTTGCAGTGAATGAGGTAAAGATGCTGGAGAAGCAGACAAATCCACCCGATTACCTGACTGAAGCTGAGCTCATCACACTCATGGAGAAGCATGGCATTGGTGGGTACATCTTCCCAGATGCCAGATATGGGGGCTTCCATTCCCAGAGTTGCCCAGGAGCTATACTTGTACTCACCCCAATATTGGCCTATGAGCCAACATCCAAAAACTGGCAGCCCATTATATAAACAGTTGAACCAGACAGCCTCACTCGCAATGAGAGGCTGCTCTTGAGCCCTGCACATGAGCACATGGCCTCTCCCATGAAACCCAAGATGCACCCTTGGTGCCCTGCAGTGCCAGCACACACTAACAAGCACCCATGGGACTGAGGGTTGTTCTAGGATCCCAAAGGATTCATAAGTCAGATCAGCAACCTCCCAAGTGCACATAGCCAGCTGAGTCTGTCCAGGGAGCTGGGGCATCTATGGGGTCCATGCTGTGGGGTATGGGTGCTGCTCTCTTAACATCCAGTGCTCCTTTCTGTTGATGGACAGCCCTGCTCTGGCTTAGACCTCTTCCTATGTCATCACCTCTGGCAGTCATACACAAGATAGTGGCCTAGACCTAATTTGTGACCTAAAGAGGAGAATGGGTGGGTGGCCATGCTGAGGAAGCTCACAGAGCTATGTAAAAAAGGCCTGTCACAGTGGGGCTGTGGCAAGAACACAGTGGGATGCAGAGACCCACATGCTCACAGGCCATGCACAGCCCACCACAGTGGGATCCAGGCCCCAGTCTAGTCTGGAGCCATGGGACTTTGACAGGCTTCTCAGTTTATTCATGTTAGTGTGTTCATGTCTGAGTTTCTCACCCACAGAGCTTCCAGGGAAAGATTCATGTCACCTGCTAGTGTGGGTTGTGCACTGAGCCTGTTTACTTCTTGCCCACAAACCACAGTCAAAATGCCTCACCTTCACTTTGGCCTTGGGAATTACAACGAGCCCTGGAGAGAGGGAGGAAGTGAGCAGCGGGAAATGGGTTTAGCAGAGAGTGTTTAAGCTCCCTCTTTTGAGGATTTGGGCCCTGGCTCTGGGGTGGCCTGGAAGCACAGTTTCCAGGTGGAAGAGTCTGGGGAGGTCACATTCAACCACTACAGCACAAGCTCTCTGACCTTGCCAGAGTCCCTTAGCCTCTCTGATCCTCAGTACTTTCAACTGTGGTGTAGCATAAGCACTGCTAGCCACCCTTGAGTTCATAAGGCAGTACGTGAAAGACACTCAGTTTAATCTGACACAGTGCAGGGGAACTGGGGGCATACTACCTTCCCTCCTGTTGGTGGCTGAGAGTCCAGATCCCCATGATGAGCAGGGGTAAAGCTGGAGTATGTAATCCAGTGGGCCATGTCAGTAGCAGACTGAGGAACACCTGGGGCTTTGCTGTGCATTTCAGGAACTGATGCCAGCATTCCTGTGCACATCAATAATATCTGCCAGCGCAACTATGTTTCTGTGGAGAGCAGCCGCCGGCTTAAACCTACCAACCTTGGCATTGTTCTGGTGCATGGTTACTACAAGATTGGTGAGTCCTCATCCTGAGTCCCGGGGCCTGCCAGCGCTCACCAACTTCTCCCTGGGCTGTGGTTCTGCTGCCTCCTTCACATGGATCCTGAGTTGGTGGTGAGCTCTCAGACCCTTATACATAGCCCTAGCTCTACCTGCCATGGGAGTGCTGCCCAAGACCTACCCAGGGTATGGACTTAGGACATGTGAAAGATCTAAATGGGAGCTGGAAAGCCTGAAAGCCTCTCAGTAAGCTGCCAATCAGTTCTGTTCCGTGCAGGTACCCCTAAGCATGTAGGAGGTGGAGGAGCACAGCACAGATGTGGCCCTAGAACACCCCAGGAGCAAATCCTGGCCATTTTGCACAAGATTCCCCTTGGGGAATTGCTTGGAGACAGAGGACCCAGCCTGGTAGCATCCAACACTCTTGAGTGGGTAGCCCAGGGAGAGGCCAGGAGGATGGGCTAAAGATAGAAGGGTAAGCAGAGCAGTGGGCCTTGCTCTGCCTGATGAGGTGGCAGGACCCTGGGTACAAGTACTCACAGTAGCATCATCCCACCTGCTCACAGATGCAGAGCTGGTGCTCCCCACCATCCGCAGTGCGGTAGAAAAGCAACTGAACCTGATTGCCCAGGGCAAGGCAGACTACCGCCAGGTCCTGAGCCACACCTTAGATATCTTCAAGAGGAAGTTCCACTACTTTGTTGACTCCATTGCTGGTAAGGTCCTTGTCTTTCCTGCCCCTTAACACAGGTGCCTCTGTCAAGGCTACTAGCACTTGAGCTGAGGGCAGCCCTATGAGACTCACTTTTGAATCTGGGCTCCAGGCCTCTGTAGGCCAGACCAAGTATGTCATTTTGATACTTTCAAGGCTAAAGAACAGGTGAATTAATACCATGCACAGCATTAGGAACACACACATGAATAGGGCTGCTGCTGTGCTGCTCTATCACCAACAGTATCTACTGCCTGTAGGGAAAATTGTACCCAGATTCTGGATCATGTATGTGGCCTCCCGTCTAGCCCACCAAGCCATACCAAGCTGCCTTTCATAGGATGGGCCACCAGAGACCAGGATTGAGACCTCTGCATTCTGCTTGCTCTCAGGAATGGATGAGTTGATGGAGGTATCTTTTTCACCCCTGGCGGCCACAGGCAAGCCACTCTCACGCTGTGGAAAGTGCCACCGGTTCATGAAGTACATTCAGGTAAGTGTAAGTAGAGACCTGTGACCACCCCTCCTGACCACCCCTCCTGACCACAGTACCTTTGGGCAGAGCTGATAACTTAGGCAAATTATGTCACCTCTTTGGCCACTACTTAATTATTAAATCACACAAAATAGTCTAGTCTTGGTTGTCACTTAGAATGATTGAGAGCACTAAATCAACACTGACAAATACAATCTCCCTATGACCCCAGGAATAAATAAATCATTAGACCACATAAACACACACTGTCCATTTTTTCTTTTTTCTTTTTGTCTTTTTGAGACAGGGTCTCACTATGCAGTTGAGGCTGGCCTTGAGCTCACTTTTGTAGCCCAGGCTGGGCTCAAACTCGCACCGATCCTCCTGCCTCAGCCTCCCAAGTGCTGGGATTACAGGCGTGAGCCACCACGCCCAGCCCATTTTTTCTTAACACCACATTTCTTGCTATTATGAATATTGACCTGGGTGTCTTGGTTTTAGAACTGCCTCTCTCTATAAGGCTAACCAGATAGCTCAGTGGAATAAAGCACCTGCTTAGGCAGACACAGGGACCGGGATTTGATCCCTGGCGTGCTATGCCAGCCCTGCCCCCAGGGCATGATGAGATAGTGACTGAGACTAGGCATGGTGGCACACACCTATAATCCCAGCATTTGGGAGGCTGAAAACAGGAGGATCACTACAAGTCCAATCTGTGTAGTGAGACCCTGTAGACCCTGTACTAAATACATTTTAAAAAAACAAAAGAAAGAAAAGAAAAAGAGAAAGACCTATCTCTCTCTCTGTGTACATATAATGTGTCTCGAAACTCATGGCCAAGGATTAAGAGGTCCTTGCCTGACAATACATGGCACGCTGCATACATATTATATGTTCTGTATTGTGAAGGGCAGGAGGGCGGGCAGGAGGGTTAGTGGCCCCAGCAACCCTTATGTCTCTCCTTGACACTTCCATAGGCCAAGCCAAGCCGCTTGCACTGTTCCCACTGTGATGAGACCTACACCCTCCCCCAAAATGGCACCATCAAGCTCTATAAGGAGCTTCGGTGCCCACTGGATGACTTCGAGCTGGTCCTGTGGTCATCAGGCTCCCGAGGCAAGAGCTACCCACTGTGTCCCTATTGCTACAATCATCCACCCTTCCGAGACATGAAAAAAGGTGAGTATGGGGCCCCTGGCCCTGCCTGTCTCCTGTCCCTATTGGTTATCTATAGTCTCTGTTTATACCAAGGGGGTTTCTTATCCTAGCCCTCTCCACACTCACATGTGTGAAGATGGAAGACCTCAGAGTACATCTCAGATACTGCTCAGGCACCAGTGGGCCTATCTACCACTTTCTGCCTGTGTCATAATTAGGCAGGTGATTCTAGATCACTTGCTCACGTAGGATTTGGGTAGAGTGAGCTGTACCATCTGATGGGCTGGGGTGACTGAGAGGCTGAAGCTTGATTGCAAGTATGATGAGGCCCCATTCCTACCCTTCTACAGCTTCCAGAGTAGTGGATAGTCCCATGGGCCAGTGCCATCAGAGGCATTGGAAGCTGCCATTAATGAGCTGGGAGCAAAGCACAGAAGGGATAGACTCAGCTGGAATCTGCCAGGAAGGCATTAGCGTAGGAGGCCTTGATGATTGGGACTTTTTTGTTTTGCTTTGTACCAGAATTGAACTCAGGACCTTGCACTTGCCAAGCAGGTGCTTACGCTGCTGAGCTATTTCTCCAGCCTGATTAAGGAAATTCTCCAGCCTGATTAAGGAAATTTTAGAGATGCAGAGAATAGGGAGTGATAGCAGCTGGGGACTTCAGGAACCTGGGCTAGTGCCAGAAAGGGTGTCCTTAAGAGCAAAGCTGAGAGAAGCATTTTCTGCCGGAACATGGGGCCAAAGGTCTGAGGCACTGAGAGCAGACCCAGTGGCTGAAGAGGAGACATGTGTGTCAGGTATTCGTCACCAGGCTTCTTTCTCCCCCAGGCATGGGCTGCAACGAGTGTACACACCCCACCTGCCAGCACTCACTGAGCATGCTGGGTATTGGGCAGTGTGTAGAGTGTGAGAGCGGCATCCTGGTGCTGGACCCCACTTCAGGCCCCAAGTGGAAGGTGGCCTGCAACAAGTGTAACGTGGTAGCTCACTGCTTCGAGAATGCCTACCGTGTACGGGTGTCTGCTGACACCTGCAATACCTGTGAGGCTGCCCTGCTTGACGTGGACTTCAACAAGGCCAAGTCTCCACTGCCAGGCGATGAAACACAGCATACAGGCTGTGTTTTCTGTGACCCTGTCTTCCAAGAGCTGGTGGAGTTGAAACATGCAGCTTCTTGTCACCCCATGCACCGTGGAGGGCCCGGGAGGAGGCAGGGCCGAGGGCGAGGCCGGGGCCGGCGGCCGCCAGGGAAACCGAACCCCAGGCGGCCAAAGGACAAGATGTCAGCCCTAGCAGCCTACTTTGTATGACAGCTGTGTCTTCCCTGACCCAGGGTCCAGTTTGGTGTAGACACACTGCAGTGGTTGTCTTTGAGCTACTGAACCATTAAAATGCATTTGTCTCCTCCAGAGCAAGATGCTTGGGGCCTTTCACTAATATAGCAATGCCAGAGGATTCCTGTATCCCCACGAACTCTATGGGACTCTGTCTTCTCTGTAGCACCCCTCCATTCTGTGTGTCCAAAGTGATCTCTGCTCTACATATAAAGTGTGGAGCCATGAGGAATAGAGCCAGCCTACAGCTCACCTCTTGTCTCAGGACACATGCAGTGACAATAGCTGTGTGTATAGGCAGGGAGCAGCTTGACGCAGTAAGGATAGTGGGCATCCATAGCCCATCAGTCTAGCAAACATTGTAGGAGAGAAGCCTGTAGCAGAATAAAGATCAGAGGAAAGCTGTAGAGAAATAGTAATCCATACAGTTATAGCAGCCACCAGGATACTTCTGCCCTGAACCCTAAAGAGCCAACACTGAGATTTCCTGAAACACTGTGGGAAACAACTCTAGAAGTTGGAAGAAAATGAACCGTGAGAGGGAGAGGTGACATTCTGGGAAAGCTGCCCCTGAGGACAGGCTGTCAGAGAAGCTATGAGCTGTTTATGGTGTGTCTGAAAGGTACAAGCTCTGTGAAAAAAGCACACTGACAGCTTCTGGCCTGTCCCTACCGACTCCAGTCCTATTCTGGGACCTAACAGAGCTACTTCTCTTTGTGGGTAGAATGACGCAGGGCTGACTGCTCTTCTCCCCCCACGTGGCCATATCAGAAGGCAAACTGGCATCCTGATACTCCAGAAATATTCCAAGGACCAACCCAGTTATAAGGTTAGTTTGGCCCACCTTACACCCAGACCAGCCATTCCATCTCTAGCAGGATTCTGCACTGAGATTTCAGCCATAAAGAGGGCTAGTCGTGAAGTATCCCTTTATTTTTCTCTGCAGTTGTCCTTATACCAGAGTTTCCCTCACAGAGATCCTTTGACCTTTGAAGCTAGATTCTGCACTCCTGGTCCCTTTACTTCATGCATCACCCAGTGGAGTCCAACCCATGGTCTCTGCTAGTGTGGCCTCTGGGAGCAGAGAAAATGAGGAATGGAAGACAGCCTAAACCCAGAACTGTCTTCTCAGCATTACACTTCTTGGGACCATCCCTCCTGCCCTGGAGGCTGAAGAGGACAGTGGTAGTGGGGCCATTGAGGGAGCTATGTTCAGAGTTTCAGGCCAGCACCCCCCCCCCCAGGTATGTACATAGCTCACAATGGCAGGTCCTGGTTGTCTAGCTGACCTGCTTGAACTCAAACTGTTGTCCTCTACAGACTTGATACGTTACCTTGAGATTATAGTATATGTTAATACCAGGTAGATATGTGTGTGTGCATGCATGTGTGTTTTGTGCACGGAAGTGCTCATGCTTACATGCCATTGAGTAACCCAGGGCTGCGGGATAGGAGCAAAATGCACTACTGACCTGCAGCTACACACTCACTTCCCTTCCATTCCTTCCATTCCCCATGAAAAAACCAGCAGTTAAGGGAGAGCCAAGAATCTCCTTTAGAAGGTGGGCATGCCATCACAAGTATCCTGGAAAGTCAGTAAGGGCTTTACAATTCCTGAAATCACAGGCATCTCCAATAGTTTGAAAGACCAAGAGTGATATAATCCTAAGATGAGTGTGGGAATATGGGTGAAAAGATGGTGTTTTCATCCACCTATAGGTGGCTGAGGTCCTTAAGAGGCAAGAGTAGAGGATTCAGAGCAAGCTTCTAGAATGGGACATTTGGGGACTACGAGAGAATTCAGAGAGGACAGAAGTAGCAGGATGTTAGTGGTTTATGTCTAGATGTCTTTCCAAAACCTCATCCATGCAAAGGTGGGGCTTTTGGGGGATGACTGGATCATGGGTGTGTGGCACTATTGGACTAGTCCAATGATAGGCTAATAGTTGGGTGTGGTGTTGGGAGGTTAGGACTGATTGGAAGATGCCTTGAGTGTGCTGCCTTCTGCCTGCCACATTATGAACTATTTCTCCTTTGCCATTCCACTCTGCTTAAAACCTGTGGTCTACTGCCTGAAACCCCTACAAAATATGAAGTGAAATAAACCTTTCTTCTTTATCTTGTGGGTGTCAGATATTTTGTCCCAGCAATGAGAAAGTTATTAAGATAGAGGAGGGCTGAGCAATAACAGGCCCTGGCTCTTTATCTAGCCAGGGACACAGCCTTGCCAGAGAAGCAGGGACTGTGGCCAGTAGGGTGGATGATACAAGATTTGTTTCACGATGGATACCAGCTAGGAGCTGAGGTGTGATGTAATAGGGAGGTGTTGCAGAGCTGCAGGGCATGAGTAATGTCACAGGCACTTTCTTGGTTTAGAGCCCACTGGGGTAAGTTCCCAGTGATTTGAAATCATTCTCTAAACTGCCAACCTCAGATGGAATAGGTGCTCAAGAACTAATATGATCCCTGCTGAGGAAGCCCATAGGTATACCCATTTCCTGTTGCAGCACATCTTATGGTGTGTGTGTGTAGGATATAGCTGGGCTGCTACATGTACCACCTAGCCTGGGCTATAGTTCTCAAACTTCACTTCACAGCCAATCTGATGTAGGTGTCCTAGGCACACTTTGAGAAACACTGACTCAGGATCTCATAACATTCCTACAAAATAGTTTGGTTGGTTTTGTCTTTATTTTTTCTGGTAAAGAGACAGCCGTAAGCCGGGCGTGGTGGCGCACGCCTGTAATCCCAGCACTAGGGAGGCTGAGGCAGGAGGATCGGTGCCAGTTCGAGACCAGCCTGGTCTACAAAAGTGAGCTCAAGGCCAGCTTGAACTGCACAGTGAGACCCTGTCTCAAAAAAAAAAAAAAAAAAAAGAGACAGCCGTAGGTGAGCTAAACAATATGCCCAAGTATATAAGTAGCCTCAAGATTTGCTTCATGTTCCCATGTTGACAGGGATCCAACAGGATGAGGTAAGTAGGATAGTAGATGAGCTAGGACCCCTCCCCCTGCCTGAACACCCACTGCCTGACAGACACAGCCCCAATCCCAGATGATTTCCTTTCCTAGCTAGTCATTCAAGTTCCTGGCTGTGCAAAAACACTCCAACTAGTGAAGCACCCCAAGCACCCTTAATTCATGGAAAGGACACAGGCTAGTGTAGTCCTGTTAATCAGGTAGGCAAGACTCTTCAGGAATTGGTCTCCAATGGAATTAAAGTCAGAGTAGTAGTGCACACCAATAATCCCACCCCTCTAGGAGGCTGAGACAGGAGGATCATAAATTCTAGCCCAGCTTGGACAATTTGGTGGCTTAGAGAACCACTGTTTCAAAACATTAAAAAGGGAGGGGGCTATGGGTATAGCTCAATATTAAGACTGCCAAACACTTAAAAACTTTTTAACGAGGCCTGGCAGGATAGCTCAGTGGTCTAAAGCACCTGCTTAGGAAAGCTTAGGTGGCTGCAGGGACCG
>PVJA010042759.1:0-17136 GCA_004027025.1 Myocastor coypus | reverse complement strand
TGATTGTGAGGACAATATGCAATATGTCAACTTTCAAAGAAAAAAAGGGGGAAAAGAAAAAAAAAAGTAATGTGGATTTAGAAAGGTTAATGTTTAGTTGTTTGATCAATCTTATATACCTATATGTATTAATCTAAACTGATCCAATGATGAAAATATGTAATATAACCATTGTTAAATTTAAACAATAAAAGAATTGGGGAAAAATATAAATAAAATAAATCTTGTATTCATCAAAAAAAAAAGAATAAAAATAGTAAGAAGAAAATCATTAGTAACTAAAAGAATTTCACTAAATGAAATGATAAGAATTCAGCAATGGTTGTCATACAGCATACTGTTGTCTTCAAATTATTTGTTTAAATTACCAGATATATGCATGCAAAATTGGTCAAAAAATTAAAAAGGAAAATAATATAAGCATTAGCTGTTCTTTTCAATAGACCAGTACATATCCTCAGTACAATTATCCAAGCTATTCTGTGTACAGACATCTGTATTATTCCCTTCCCTCTTTCTTTTCTTTCCATTTCTTTCTTTTTTCCTTTCCTTCATCCCAGTTCTTCCTTCCTTTTGAACAGTTTCTTTCCCTTTCACAGTGTCTACTGTACCTTTCAGATTCTATTTAGTATTCCGATTTTTACACAAGGAAGACAATGTGATGTTTAAACACATGTCACATTTACTTCATTTATGTGCATGGTCTCTAGTTGCATTCACTTACCTATAACAACCTCGGGTGTATCTTTTTTCATTCTTTAATTTTTTTTTTTTGTGTGTGTGTATATGCAGGTCTCACTACATAGCCCAGACTCATAGTGAACCTCCTGATTTTTGCTTCCCTAGTGCTGGGATTCCAGGCATGCATCACCCCACCCAGACTCCATCGCTGGTTCAGCACACCCAAAGGTGGGGCTTGCTAATTCTTTAATTTAACTTTATTTTTAAAGTTAAAGAAAAGGAAGAACAAAAATCAGAAACAAAACCAGAAAGAAGGCAACATACAACAATGCATATGTTATAGATTTCAAACCAAGAATAGCTGATTAACAATGGATGGTATATTATCTATTTTTATGTTCAAATCTCTTGCTCAGATTAACAGATATAACTATGTAAGATTGGACATAGGATTGCATATTACTGCTTGCTTTCAAGAAATGTTAACTTTTTGTTCTTGTATCTTTTTTACATTAAAAAATTATTTTAAAGAGAGTATAGTAATAATTGATGTCACATTAGAAAGTGTACAGGGCCTGGCAGGATGGCTCAGTGGTCTAAAGTGCTTGCTTAGGCCGGTCGTGGTGGCTCACGCCTGTAATCCCAGCACTCAGGAGGCTGAGGCAGGAGGATTGGTGCGAGTTCGAGACCAGCCTAGGCTACAAAAGTGAGCTCAAGGCCAGCCTCAACTGCATAGCGAGACCCTGTCTCAAAAAAAAGACAAAAAAAAAAAAAATAAAAATAAAGTGCTTGCTTAGGAAAGCTTAGGCGGCTGCAGGGACCACGGTTCAATCCCCCGCACCACATGCTGCGCCAGCCCTGCCCTCAGGGCAGGCTGAGTCGGACATAATAAATAAATAAACAAACAAACAAAAGTTCTGAAACAAAAAAAGAAAGGGTACATACACATTTAGAATACCCAGATAATGGGTATTCAAGCATGTTTTTTTGCATTACACACTGCTGTCCTGCATGTAGTTGACTAAATTTCAGATATCAACTACAGAGTTAGTCAAGGTGAAAGTTCTCCACACTAATGGCTATTTTCAAAAAAACTGATGGGGATTTTTGTACAATCACCTCGACTATTCTGTATATATATTTGCATGTTTTTCCCATACATTTTTTCTTATCTTTTCTCCTTTTTTTCTCTTCATTGTTTAATTCTTAAGTTCCATATTTTTCTGTTTTAATATATGCTATACTTTTCAGGTTTTATTTCTTCCTTCAGGTTCTTACATGAGGGAGAAAATATAATATTTTTACATGTGTGTGTGGTTTGTTTCACTTATGAATATAGCCTCTAGGTGCATTCATTTACCTATGAAGGCTTTGAGTTTGTTTTTCTTTATAACTGAGCAATACACAGCTGTACAAAAATACCACATCTTTTTCAACCATACTTCAAGTGATGGACATTTTGACTGCTTCCAAGATATGGCTATCCCACGTGCAACAGTTTTTTTTAAATCATATTCTATAGGGGTTTATGAAAATGTCAGTGATTGGTGGGAATCAATCCATGTTAAGTCCAAGGCACTTAATATTAAGAAATACAGTGATGTTAAGCTCAACTACTTATGTTATTGAATAAAAGTGTCACTAAGCTTCTTTTCTGGAGGGCTAACAACTGAAGTTTGCAGACCCAAAATTTAGAGAAAAAGAAGGGCTACAAGGATAGCCAATATTTCAGCCCTAGGCCTTCAAGATCAGTGAGAATTCTGGACATAAGAGAACCTGTACTGTAACATCCTATAGCTCAGTGGTGTCCCAAATTATCTGTTCAAGCAGATCACAGGGTCACAGAGGAAAAGGATCAACGATGTATAGTGTGCCTAAGGACAGTCACCTAGACAGAAAATATTTTCTCAGGCTTTCACAGAGAGCAAACTGGTCAAGCATTGTTTGTGACTCATCCAGAGGGCTGACACAACAGTTCTACAAAACGCTGGACATGGTTTCAAGGTAAATCCTGAGGGAATCTGACTGACCTTGTCAGATACAAAAGTTACATGTTTCATTATATATATCTTGTTTTAGCTTGGACTTAAGCACCGAGCCAAAAAATTGATCCACAACACATAAAAGGTAAAGCCAGATTTGTATGCTGAGCTGTAAAAGGCACAAGTCAACACCTTCCAACACTGCCATCTTGGCCAATAACCCACTACTATTATGGAATATTGGACTTTGTATACAATTACATTCTGTTAGGTCAATGAGAAATATTTGTACCAATAGTGTTTAGAAAAATTATCATGTCTGCACCTTGTACTCTGTACAACTACTATGAAGACAATAATATACATTTTATTAATTATGGTGGCTGTCCTACTAACATATTTTGGAACTGTCTTATTGTTATTTCTTATTAAAACTGAAAAAAATTATAAAGCCAAAAAAGTATTGAGCATAATTGTTCAATGCCATTAAGTTTATTATAAATTTGTTTTTTATTTTTGTCATTTGGAATACTGCCTTGGTCAGCAAAATCTAATCTATATTTGTGCAGCTGTTTATCTTTACACTAAAAATCTTTAGATAAAACATTAAATATCCATCAGAAAATGAAAACTAAGAAGGTTTTACACAGCAAAATGATCACCAACAGCATAAAACTACATCCTGTACAGTGGGAAAACATTTAAACAGTTGTCCTTCAGACAAAGGACTTATATCTAGATCATTAAAATAACTTTTAAAAATCAAAATCTTTTTTTTTGTTTTTGAGACAGGGTCTCGCTATGCAGTTGAGGCTGGCCTTGAGCTCACTTTTGTAGCCCAGGCTGGTCTCGAACTCACACCGATCCTCCTGCCTCGGCCTCCCGAGTGCTGGGATTACAGGCGTGAGCCACCACGCCCGGCTTTTTTTTTTTTTTTTTTTTTTGAGTAAAAATCAAAATCTTGAAATTAAAAGAACCAATACTAAATGGGCATCTGAGATGAAAATATACTTTTCAGAAAAAGAAATATAAATGACAAGTAAATACATGAAAACAGTTCAACATCAGTGGTCATTAAAAAGAAGGAAATTGAAACAATGCTCACATTCTATCACACTCCAGAAAGAATGACTATCATCAATAAAGTTACATTTCTTGTTATACAGGTCTTGCTTTAACTTGCCCTTAACCACCCAGCAGAAAATTTTAACTACAAGGCATAAAACATAAAGCTACATTAGTATGCTGAGCTGTAAAGGCTTAAATCAACAGCTTCCAACTTTGCCAGTTTTGCCAGTAACCCACAGCGATTATAGAACATTGCATTATGTATGCAACTACTTTCTCCTACTTTAATGAGAAGAAATTTTTGTACCAATAATGATTAGAAAAATTATCCTGTCTACAACCTGTGCTCCATATAACTACTAGGAGGACAACAATATGCATTTTATCAAATATTGTGAATGTACTACCAACGTGTATTGAAGCTGTCACATCATTACTTCTTATTAAACGTAATAAAAACATAAAAAATAAAAATAAACTAATAATAAATTCTGGAGGGGCTGTGGGGGAAAAGGATCCCTTCTCCTCTGATGATGGGAGTGTAGTGGTGCAGACAGCTGCAACAGATAGATTGAAACATTATAATCAGTGACACAAGGCTAAGACCTCAGAGGGAGATATTACAGATGGTAATATATTTTACAACTGTAGGCAGCAAGTGCAGGATCCTGAGCTCAATCCACGGTACCGCAAAAACAAACAACTATGGGAGAGACAGACACTCCCTCAGAGAGCCAGACATCAAGACAAAATATTGAACAAATTCAGTCATATACCTCACTAGGGATAGGCATCAAGGATTGATATCTGTAGTGCATTTCTAACAGGTGGTCAACTTACTAAACCTAGCTGAATTAAAGTAGCATGGTACTGGGTCTGAGAGGCCCACTTGAGGATTATTGACAGCAGCATAAAGGAAGAACAGAAACAGATGCAAAAACATTACTAGAGATGCTATTTGGAGATGCTGTAGGAGCTTTTGGAAGCTTCTTTTTCTCCTGGGCTGTTCTGCTGGAGAACCTTGTCTTGCTGGATTTTGTCATGAACATTGGAGCAGCTTGGGTCCTCATCCTGATCATTGATTCCTGACTCCAGAGGGTAAGATGGTGCACTGCACATCCTAATGAAGCTTGTTACATTGGCTTTCCTGACAGGAACTTGGTTTCATCAACAGAGGAGGAGCTGAGGACCTCACTGTTACTGAGGATGGCTGTGACACTTTTGGGGGAGCCTCATGTACTCATGGGGCAGGGACTTCTAGAGTTTGACATTAACTCATGATACACTGGGATTATGGGTGGTCCAAGGATGAAATTATGGGTCTAAGTACTGCTGGTATCATTGGTGTGGCCTGATTCAGATAGCCTGAGGCAGAGAGCCTGAATGTAATATAAGAGAGACAGAGAGACAGATTGTCTTTCATCTGTGATGTTGTTCATTGCTGTTCTGACACCATGAACTGATGTTCTCTGCCATGTGCCAGTCTACCTTGGAGCCAGCCAAGTATGGACTGAAATCGCCAGTAACTGAGCTAAATAAACCTTTCCATCTTTCATTTTAGTGTTGGGTATTTGTCCCAGCAACGAGAGAGGAGTAACTGAAACAGAACTTGGTACGAGGAGTGGAGCAATTTCTGTGACTAACCTGACCATGTGGATTACAAGTTTTTGGAAATGGCTTATGAGAATAGATAGGGAAGATTTAGAGAGATGATCTACTTGCAAAAAACTGGAAAAGATTGGGCTATTCTGTAGGGGAGATTCTGCTCAGAGCTCAGGCCAGAAAACTGTGTGGAAATCTCCTTATAAAAAATGGCTTAAGAGAAGAGGTAAGAAAGATTTGGAGAGGTCAGCTACTTGTGAAAAGCTGGAACAGCTTTGGCTGTTCTGTTTGGGAGATTCTGCTCAGAGTTCAGAACAGAAGACTGACAGAAAGCCTGCCTCTAAAGACAAAATTGAGAAGGTGTCTACTGAGAAGAACTGCACTGGTTGTTGGACTACAGATGGTTTATGTTATGGCTTGGCCCAAAGTTTGTCTGAATTTTGCTCATGTCCAGAGACTGCCTAAGACTGAGATTAAGAAAAAAATTTTTAAAAAGACTCAGATTAAGCGTGGCAGACTAATCTTTCAAGAGATACTTTAAAGCAGCCAACTACTGGGACAGTGGCATGTTTGTTATTTGGAGCTTTAAGCCACATATATGTTGAAAATTAAGACCAAAGAGCCAAGGAGGATGATTTAAAATGTGATTTTGGCCAGAAAGGAAGCACCGGGACAGCTGTGGACTGCAAAGATGGAGCTCAAAGGATCTCCATGGCTGGAAAGAAACCAAAGAATCGAAAAGATGGCCTGAGGGCATCACAGAAGATGGCAGTCCACCACCTTTTGCAGCCTCAGAATTACAAGGAAGAGAGAGAGACTTTGCCTTAAAAAAGATGCAGAGCCCCATATTCCAGAATGGCAGCAGGGGCCACATAATGTTCCAAAATGGTGGTTACATGGAGAATTTATTCCTCAGAATCAGGATCAGAATGTTCAGTAATCTGGGCACTCAATCCCTACAGCTAAGAGACAAGGAAGCCTGGCTACTGCTCCAGCTGGCAGCAGACCTTGGCATCATCCACGTGGCACTGGCTTTAAGAATGTGGATCATCTAAGGGAAGCTGGCCTAAGAAAGAAGCCGTTGTAGCAACCACCCTAACTGTGATAGGAGTGGAGCCATGTAGGACCTTTGGAGCTCACAACTCAGTGCAGATTTCTTCAGATGTTCCACTTGGAACTAAGGGACTTAGTGTTTAGCGTGCAGGAAAGGGAACTGAACTTTTAAGCAATGCTGAAACAGTTGGGACTCTAGCAACTAAAATGTCTCTTGCACAATGGGATATACATGGCACGTTGAAGGTTCCAGGGGTAGAATGTTATGATTTATGTCTAATTGTCCCCGATAAGCCTCATGTAAGTCACAGGAGGTCCCAGTTGTTGATTCTTTCAAGGGTTACACATGCATTTTGTATTGTACCAGATCTGAAGTAAAAGTGTTTCGTCATTTAGAACTATGTTAGCCATTGGACTGTCACAGATGGCTTTTATAAGACTGAGGTAGAGGCCAACTATTCCAGTTTGCTATGGGACTTTGAACATGAATGAGTGTTCGACTTTGCCAAAAGCCTTTTCTGCATCAATTGACATGATCACGTAGTTTTTCATTTGGCTGTTTGGATATAGTTTACTATGTTTATAGATTTGCATATATTGAACCATCCTTGCATCCCTGGGATGATTCCTACCTGCCATGGTGTATTATCTTCTTAATGATTTGTTTTATACTATTTGCACAGATTTTATTGATGATTTCTGCATCTATGTTTATGAGAGAAATAGGCCTCTTTTTCAGTTGTATCCTCTGGTTTGGGTAACAATGTAATACATGCTTCCAGGAGTGATTTTGAAGAATTTGAGGAGTATTGGGATTACATCTTCTGTAAATTACTTGTAGACTTCCGCGGTGAATCCGTAGGAACTAGACTTTTCTTTGTCAGTAGGCTTTTTATTACTTATTGTATTTCATTGGCTGTTATTGTGTTATTGAGAGTTCTTGCATCTTCTTGATTCAGTTTTCGTAAAGTATACCTGGC
Source organism: Myocastor coypus (assembly GCA_004027025.1). NCBI lineage: Eukaryota > Metazoa > Chordata > Mammalia > Rodentia > Myocastoridae > Myocastor > Myocastor coypus. Next base: position 9,770 of record PVJA010042759.1, on the reverse strand, counting down.
TAGGAATCTGTCCATTTCATCTGTGTCTTCAAATCTGTAAGCGCAAAAATTCTCAAAGTAGCTGTTAATGATCTTCTGAATCCCCACTTGGTCGGTGGTAATTTCACCATTTCATTCCTTATTGCTTGAATTTGGGTTTTTTTTTTTTCTTTTCTCTTTTTGATGAACTTAGGGGCTTATCAATTTTAATATTTCAAAGAACCAAGCTCATCGTAGATTTGTGATGTCATAGTGCCAGCTACAGTGACCATCAGTGGCCTGACGTGTCCTCGTTGTCAGGGAATGCAGGAGGCGCTGATTCTGAGACAAAACCTTTTCCTGTGTGCTTTGCTTCCCTCTGTACATAGCTCTTTGGCTCGTGAACCTAATCGTAAACTTTCAGGTATTTTTGTACAATGAAGGGACGGATGCTCTGTTTCTTGTAATTCAAAATAAACGTGATTATGGTGTTCTTCATTCAAAAAAAAAAAAAACCCAGCTTTTTCATTCATTAATTCTTTGTACTGTTTTCTTCATCTCAATTGAATTAATTTCTGTTCTCATCTTCATAATTTCCTCCTGCCTTTGGGTTTGGTTTGCTCTTCCTTTTCTAGACTATTGAGGTACAGCATTAGAGTATTTATCTGTTCCCATTTGGTTTTCTTAGTGTATGGGTACAGAGCTATAAATTTCCCTATAAGAACTGCTTTTATTGCATCTCATATATTCCAGTAGGTTGTTTTTGAATTCTCATTAAAGTGAAATATTATTTAATTTCATCTGTAGCTCACTGGTGCCTGAGGAGGGTGCTGTTTTACTTCCATGTATTTCTGGGATTCATGTAGATTCCTTTGTGATTTATTTCCAATTTCAGTGCACGGTGGTCTGATAATATGTATGGGATAATTTCTGTTTTCTTGTATAAACTTAAGCATAACCAATGGACAAGTGTGTGGTCTACTTAGAAAATGTCCCATGTGCACTCAAAAAAATGAGTATTCAGAAGTGGTTGTGTGGAACACTCTGTATATGTCTGCCAAGTCCAGTTGTACCAAGTTCTCATTCAGAACTACTACTTCTTTGCTAATTTTTTTGTCTCCTTGACCTATCTTTTTGGGATAAAGTGTGTCAAGGTCTATGAAGAATGTAGTATTGAATATTAGGGTTTTCATGTCCATTAAGATTTGTCTTATATAGCTTGGTGCTCCCATGTTAGGTGCATATATATTTATGAGTGTTGCCTCTTCATCTTGAATTATTCCCCTATCCAGCATGTAGTGGCCTTCTTTATTTCTTTGGTCAATCTTGAAGTTCAGAGTATCTATAAAGAGGATTGATATGCCTGTTTTTTTTCTGAGGTGCCTGGGCATGTAGTATTGTTTTCCATCCTTTGACTTTCAACCTATGAATTTCTTTATGAGGTACATGTTTTTCTTGTATACATCATATTGTCAGATTTTGCTTCCTAATCCACTGTGCCAGTCTATTTCATTTAATTAGTGAATGGAGACCATTTTCCATGATGGTTATAATTTAAATGTATTGACATATGATTGACGTTTTTTATCTACCATTATCTCTGTTTCTCTTTGCTTAATTGGTTGACCTATTTAATGGGTTCTTTCTATTCTCATTCATGGAGTTCAGATCATTTTGGTCCCTCGCTAAAATAACTTTTAGTAGTCTGTGTAGGGTTGGCTTCGACATCATGAAATTCTTTAGTTGTTCTTCTTCATGGAAGTATTTCACTTCTCCCTCATACTTGAAAGAGAATTTTGCAGAGAATAGCAGTCTGGGCTAGAAATTATTTTCATGGAGGACTTGAAGCACTCTGCTCCATGCTCTTCTTGACTTCATGTTTTGTGAAGAGAAATCTGCCATTATTCTGATGGGTTTTCCTTTCAATGTGATCTCCTTCTTTTCTCTAGTGGCCTTTAGTACATTATTCTTCGGCTAGATTTCTGGGACCATGGCTATTATATGTCTGGGTGTGTTTTTCACTTGATTGATGTTATTTGGTGTTCTGTGTGCTTCATATACCTGAATGTCAGATTGCTTTCTCATATTTGGGAAGTTTTCAGCTATTACTTCTGCTCATATTCTTTTTATGTCATTTAAATTGACTCCTTCTTTCTCATTGATGCCTATTTGTCTCACATTGTCCATGTTTGCATCATCTTGCAGATGTTGAATTATTTTTTCCTGCATCCTAACTGTTTTTAACAGACCCTTTCTTATCATTTTGCTAGCTGTAGCTGCGTGTTGAAGAAACTGCTTCACCTGATCTATTTCTTTTCCATATTGGTCATTTAAGGATTCTATCTTTTTTCTATTCTCCTCTAATTTTTCATCAGTGTCTTCTTTAGAAGGATTTACTGATTCTTTCATTGCAATTATCTTTTTTTTACTTCAGAGATTATTTCTGATCTGATTTCCTCTATACTTTTCTGCAATTGTTATTTTACCTCAGACACTATTACTTCAGAGATTTCTTTTTTTACTTCAGAGGTTATTTCTGATCTGATTTTACCTATACCTTTCTTCATTTGTTTCTTTACTTCAGATGCTATTAATTCAGAGATTTCAGCTGGGTGACTCCCATTTTCTTCTATTCTACTGTTTCCTGTATTTGTTCTGGGTGGGCTCCAGGCCTAACAATTCATGTTGTTCCTTTTCTTTGCCATTTTGTAGAGCACTGTCTTCTGACCTTTGGTGTCGAGCTTTGCTAGAGTTCTTACCATAGCACCAAACCCAGATCTAACAACTTCAAACTTGTCCAGGTGGGTGAGTCTGAATAGCTGCACTCCACTTCTTTTTGCTGCAGCCCTTGTAGGTGAACCAGCTGTGCCACTCCGCAAGATGTTCTGCTCCTGGATCGGTTGGGCAGGACTTGTCACTAGCCTCTCTGCAGGGAGTTCTGCCGCAGGGTTCCACACTGCGCCTACCTGATGGATGAAGTTCCACTAATATATCAGGCTTGCATGCTGGGTTGAATGAGTTTCTGGCAGTCCCTGGGCAATCCCACTAACATAGTGTGCCTGGACTCTGGCTCAAATCTACAAATATTTCTGCTGTTGATTTCTGGTTTCTCCCAAAATGGTTTGAGATCTCAGAGCACCATATATGTTTCTTTGCAAATGTTAAGTCATTTGCTGTTACTATAAGCATGGTATATTTTTTAATTTTAAAAATCTTCCCCCAAAGACTCAACCCCCTAAAAAATCTGAGGTTTCCAGAAAAAAAGGTGATTCTCATCCAGGCCTCATTTTTTTCTCAGAAGTTTGGCCTTTAGCCTCAGTGCCTAAAGTAAAGGGGCTACCTCAGTCATGAGACAAACTTCCTGTCTGGTTAAAGTCAACTACTAGTTACTAGGCAACCTTATTTCACTTGTTAGTCCCTAGCTAGTTTCTATTACTTCATTGAGAAGAAAGATTTGCACTAATATTGTTTAGAAAAGATATCATGTCTGCATCTTGTCTTCTGAAGAAGTACTACGAAGACAACAATATGCAATATATTAATAATTGTAACTGTCCTAGTAACCTGTTTTGAAACTGTTTCAGTGCTATTTTATCATTTTCCTCATTAAAATTAATTTTGTTATAAAAAAGTTTGACCTTTAAATGTAGCCTATCCAAATTGATACAAACCCTGGATAGAAAAAAACCAACATTGTGAAGATGCCTGTACTCCCTAAATTGTTATACAGATGTAATTCAATTCCTATCAAAATACCATCAACTCACCTCACAGAACTGGAGAAATCATTCCTAAAATTTATTTGGAACCAAGAAAGATCCAGAATTTCAAAGACAATTCTGGGAAACAAGGGTAGGGCAGGAGACATTACAATTCCTTACCTAAAGTTATACCACAAAGCTACAGTAATAAAATCAGCATGGTATTGGCAAAAAAAAATAGACCTGAGGATCAATGGAATAGATTATAAGATGCAGACGCAAATACAAACATACTCAGCCACCTTATCTTCGACAAAGTGGCCAAAAATGCTACTGGAAGAAAGATACACTCTTTAACAAATGGTGCTAGAAAAACTGGCTCTCCATATGCCAAAAACTAAAACTTGACCTAAGTTTATCACCATGCACTAAACTAAAGTTGAAATGGATTGAAGATCTAAATATTAAAAGAGAAACACTAAATCTCCTGGAAAAGAAAGTGGGAGAAAATCTTGAAGACATCGGGGTAGGCCAAAAGTTCATGGACAAAAATCAAAAGAAACGTTTAACACTTGAAATCATCAACAAATGGGACTGCTTCCCGATAAGAAGTTTTTGCACATCAAAGGAGATTACCAACAGAGTGAAAAGACAACCCACAAATTTTGAAAAGATTTTAACTAATAAATATTCAGACAAAGGTCTTCTATCTAGAAACTACAAAGAACTAAAAACCATTAGGGTTCCAAAATTCAAAAACCCAATCCAGAAATGGGCATCTGAGATGAACACACACTTCTCAGAGAAAGAAATTCAGCAAGCCTATAAATACATGAAGAAATGCTCCACATTGCTAGCCATCTGTGAAATGCAAATTAAAACAACACTGAGATACTATCTCACCCTAGAAAGAATGGCTACCATAAAGGAATCAACCAGCAACAATTGCTGGGGAGGCTGTGGGGAAAGAGGAAGCCTTCTCGACTGCTGGTGGGAATGCAGATTGGTGCAACCATTATGGAAAGCGGTGTAGAGGATCCTTAAAAAACTAGAACCGGAAATCCCATTCAATCCAGCTATCCGCCTACTTGTAATTTTCCCAGAAGAACAGAAAACATCATACCATAGCTATAGCTGTGCACCAATGTTTATGGCAGCCCAATTTGTAATAGCCAAATCTTGGACACAACCAAAATGCTCATCATTTGGAGAATGGTTCAAAAACATGTGGTATTTGTATACAATGGAATATTACTCAGCTATAAAGAATGATAAGCTGGAAGACTACATATATTGAAATATATTGAACATGTACTCATTAGTGAAATAAACCAGACCTACATGTGCAAATATCGTATGGTTTCCCTAGTGCAAGAACTCTAAAGAAGAAGTAAAATTTGAAGGGCATAACACAGCTGAGTGTGTTATGGATTAAACAACAAAGTGACTGGAAGCAGAAAAGAGAGGATATATATGAGGAGCAAAACTGTGCACTAACATACACAGGATGAATCAGATATTGGTCCTAAGAAACTTCAAAAGGTTTAGCACATTACAAAAAAATGAATGTTTTGTTATACAGGTCTTGCTTCGACTTGCCCTTGACCACGCAGCAAGAAAAAAAAATGCTTAATTACAATGCATGAGATGCAGAGCTAAATTGGTGAGATGAGCTTTAGGAGGCTTAGATTCAAAAGCCTCCAATATTACAAGCTTCACTGGTGGCCCACTGCAATTGCAAAACATTTGACTGTGTATGTAACTGCTTCCTCTTAGTCCAAAGAGAAGTATATTCTTTTCCTTTTTTTTTTCTAAGCAACATCAATAGTGCCCACACACTGTACTCTGTAGAACAATTGTGAGGACAATATGCAATATGTCAACTTTCAAAAAAAAAGAAAGGGGAAAAGAAAAAAAAGTAATATTGATTTAAAAGTGTTAATGTTTAATTGTTTGATCAATCTTATATACCTATATGTATTAATCTAAACTGATCTGATGATGAAAATATGTAATATAACCATTGTTAAATTTAAACAATAAAAAAATTAAATTAAAAAAATTAATTTAAAAAAATATAAAAAGGTTTATCACATTGATCATAGCAACATGCAACACTAAACCTATGCTTGAAATGCCTGTCATTTTCGTCTTTTAGATGTGTACTGCCCCCAAAGTAAACTCAGTTATTATTATACTGTCTGTCAAGTAAATGGTTGGTTAACAACATAAAAAAGGGTATTAACTGAGAGTAAGAGACTGGGCAAAATACCATAGGCTTGACAGGCTACAATTTACTACATCCTTGGATTTCTAAATGTCTGCATAGAAATGTGTAACTGCTTTTATCGCCTTCTATAGAGAGTTATTAGAATATCAATGATTGACAGAAAATATCAATTTCAAGCTAAGTTAAAGATGTTTGATATTAAGAAAGCCAGTGATGTTAATCTCAATTACCTATGATATAGAGTAATAGTAACACGAAGCTTCTCTGCTGGAGGGTTAAAAATGTAAGTTAACAAACCAAAAATTGGAGAAAAAAGGGCTATGAATATAGCCAATATTTTTGCCCCTAGCCCTTCAAGTCAGTAAGGACTCAGGACATAAGAGAACCTGTGCTGTAATATTTTATAACTCAGAGGTTGTCCCGAGTTTTCTGGTCAAGGAGATTATAGGACCTCAGAGGAAATGAATAAGTGAAGTATAGTTTGTCTAAGCAGAGTCACCCAGAGGAAACACATTCTCTGAGGCTTTCATAGAAAGCAAACTGCTCAAGCAATGGCTGTGACTCATCCCGAAGGCTAACACTGACAACAGTTCTACAAAGCACTGTACATGGTTCCAAAGTTAATCCTGAGGGGATTTGACCTTGGAAGATACAAAAGATGAATGTTTTGTTTACAGGTCTTGCTTTAACTTGCCCTTGACCACCCAGAGGAAAAGCTTAATTATGAAGTATAAAACACCCCTGAGATCAAATCCACATGATACCATCACTCAACTTGAGCCCTACTGAAAAGAACATAAATTAAGAACTCCCCATTATATCCTCAGGAAAGACAATATATGATGGCAAAGTTTATGTTGAAGTTATAACGTACTTTCAAGATAGGAAAATTTTTCCATGTTAGCTCAAATAATGATAATCTTTATTAAATTGCTCATTATTAGCCAATGTTAAAGTATTTACTTATGATGAAGTATAATGACATTACTTGAAAAATAACTTTGTATAATACCTTCCTTGGTGTTTGGTGGTCTCACTTGTTAGCACTTATTTGTGCCAGAGAAATAACATTTTCATTATCCTGAATGTAAGTTCTCTATTTAGTTGATTTATTTTATCTAATAAATTAAAAATATCAGAGTGCAGGGCTGGGGAGATAGCTCTGTGGCACAAGTGCTTCCCTGGCAAGTGCAAGGTTGTGAGTTCAAACCCTGGTCCCACAAAAAAAAAAAAAAAAAATATATATATATATATATATATATATATATATATATATATATATATATATATCAGAGTGAATATTTTGCTAAGAGAGAAAATTAAGTAGTTATATCAGTATCTCAGAAAAGTACATGGATAATTCATCATTAATTATTCAGATAATTCCCAAGAAAAACTTTTTTATCAGTGATGAAGGCAGCAGTTTATGCTACTCACTACCTAAGAGATTATATAGCCATTGCTTTGGTATGTTTCCTATAGTGCTTCCATTATGAATTTTCAAAAAAAAAACACACTCCCTTGTTAATATTCTTTCAACCATCACTTACAAAATAAATGTAAAACTTGGTTTGTGACAATTAAAATGCTAAATTTCAAATAGTTAGGAACCACATTTCATCCCATTCCTCTGAAACTTACCTTTCCCCTTTTGTTGATAATCATATCAATACAGCACTGCCTATTTCTAAGTCACTGATAACTAGGATTAGAAATCCTGTCTCATCCAGCTATTCCCATTCTGAATATCTGCCTGGAAGAATTAAAAACATCATACTGCAATGATGTGTGCACACCCACTTTTGCAACAGTACAGTGTGTAATGACTAAACCTTGAAAACAATCCAGGAGCCAGAGAGATAGCTCAGTAAAATAAGCACTTGCCTGGCAAGCACAAGGTCCTGAGTTCTATCCCCAGTACTACAATAAAAAATAATAATAAAATAAAATAATGCAAAAGGTCATCAGCCATTGAATGGATAAAGAAGATGTGGGGTTTTTCTTAACAGAATGGCATCACAAAGAGGGATAATCTTGAGATATTTCTTGGTAAATGGATATAACTTGAAAACATACTCTTCTTTTATGGAAAAAAATGTAACATATTCAGAACTATATATTAGGAGAATGACAATAGTTAATACATTGCATGTTGTTATTTTTAAACTGCGTACTTAGAGTTCAATATGTGGGATAAAAAATTCTCCCAACAATATTACCAAAAACCTTTCTTATCAATTGACTATGAGAAACTACTATGTGTTGTACACTTTTTCCTGTTCATTTTTTTCTTTTCACTTTTCCCTTTTTCCCACCATAGGTCTCTCTATGTTTTCAACAATTTCTTCCCAATTTCACAATATGTATTTATACTATGGACCTATAGACCTTATATACCCTTTTAGTTTCTTATACCAGGGAGCCAATACAATGTTTACACGCGTGAGTCTGATTTAATTCACTGTATGAGTATGGTCTTAAGTTGCATTCTTTTATCTATAAATGTCTTAAGTTTATTCTTATTTATGGCTGAGTAGTACTCTATTGTATAAAAAGGCCACATCCTTTTAATCCATTCCTTGCTTGATGGGAATTTGGGCTCAATCTGTTGCATATATTTTCAATGGAAGTTTTAATCTCTTGGATTTCTGTTAGTTATTTGTTTCATGGATTCTATTTCCTTCCAACATTGGGAAATTATGATTTGAAACATTTTCCAAAGGTCTTCGGTTTTTCCTAATCTGTGGCTACTCTAATAGCTTTCATTTTAAAAAAAATTATTTATTTATTGTTTCAGAACCTTTGTTTGTTTATTCACTCATTTTCATGGCCGGCTCAGCCCGCCCCAAGGGCAGGGCTGGCGCAGCATGTGGTGCCGGGGATTGAACTGCAGTCCCTGAAGCCGCCCAAGCTTCCCCAAGCAGGCGCTTTAGACCACTGAGCCATCCCGCCGGGCCCTAGCTTTCATTTTTATGATCATTTCTTTTTGTACCTGAGAGAAATTTTTCATTAGCCTTTTTCATTTCTGCTGCTATCATTTCAGAAAGTTCCAGTGCTTGACTTCTAGTTTCCCATGTCTCATTGTACTCTGGGCTTGTCTTGTGTGGCCTGGGGTTACATTTTGTTTCTCTGTATTGTCATTTTTATTTTTATTTTTATTTTGTTGTCTGTGTTGCTGCTTGCCAATTTCTTATGATAGATAGCTTTAGTCCTATTACCAAGACTTGGTCTGTTCTTCAGGGATTTCATCTAAATATAAGTGGCTATCTCAAGACCCTACCTTCCCAGTCTATTAAGAGTGAGAAATTTCTATTTGATTTAGCATCCACTCCTCTGGTACCGGACTATGGTGTGGATTATGACCCCATATAATCACATTGTTATCATGTAAAGGAGAAAAGGTGATTATCACATGTATGACATCTTGACTAAAGCAGTATAGTTAGTAATAACAATATCATCAGTTATGGTGTCAGTACTGACAACCCCTGGTAACTATTAACCCCATACCTTCAACCATAAAAGTAAATTCTACAATTACATAACAAAATCCAACACATATCAGCAATTTGCAAGCAATGATTTTCCCCTTAGTGGATTGATATTACCCTGTTCTGGAGGTGGAGCTGGTGTTAAGAGGGGAAGAGAGGGCCAGCCAGATAGCTCAGCAGACTAAAGTGCCTGCTTAAAAATAGCCAAGCAATGGCTGTGACTCGTCCTGAAGGCTGACACTAACAACAGTTCTACAAAGTACATTCTATGGTCTCAAATTTAATCCTGAGGGGATTTGACCCTGGAAGATACAAAAAAAAAATGAATGTTTTGTTATACAGGTCTTGCTTCGACTTGCCCTTGACCACCCAGCAAAAAAAAAAAAAAAA
>PVJA010042758.1:0-17136 GCA_004027025.1 Myocastor coypus | reverse complement strand
TTTCTTTTTTTCTTTTTTTTTTTTTTTTTTTTTTTTTTTTTTTTTTTTTTTTTTTTTTTTTTTTTTTTTTTTGTCTTTTTGAGACAGGGTCTTGTTGTGCAGTTCAGGCTGGCCTTGAGCTCACTTTTGTAGCCCAGGCTGGTCTCAAACTCAAACCAATCCTCCTGCCTCAGCCTCCCAAGTGCTGGGATTACAGGCATGGGCCACCACACCCGACTCAACATTTTCTTATATGAGGGAAATCATATGATATTTAATTTTCTGTGCATGACTTATTTCACTTAATATTATATTCTCAAATTTCATCCATTTTTTGTAAATGATATGAGTTCATTTTACTTCATGGTTGAACAATGCCTATATATATATATATATATATATATATATATATATATATATATATATCACTGTATTGCTATTTGTATTTTAGTAGACACTGAAGCTATTTCCATAACTTGGTTACTATGCATTGTGCTGTATAAACAAGGGGAAAAAATCAAGATTTAATGAAAGCAACAGTTATTGTTTAATTGCTTAATCAGTCTTACAAACCTGTATCTGATAACCTGAGCAAAAAATATGATAACAATATGTGATATATAACAACTATTTTTAGTTTTCTCATTTTGAAATTCTATAGCATTTTTATTCTATGCTGCTTTTTGTCTTTGTTCTTGTTATTTGCCTTTTTTGCCAGTGATTTCATTTTATTAATTGCATCCACTTACAAACTTGTCTAAGGTCACCAGATGTGTAGACACAATAAGATTTTCGTTGCTGCTTATACTGTAGTCTTTAATTGAAGTTACAGTAAAGGAAATATATGTATTTAAAAACAAAACCAAATGGTTATCTCTGTTTAGATTAAGAGGTAGCACCAGGAGTGGGATTCACATTTTGAGTGGCCACCTGTGGTGTGACCTTGATGATCTGGGGTTCATCTATGATTTTGGCTGTATGGCTGCCCTTCTCTACAATCCCAATAATCTATGCCTAGAGACCTTTGCCATGTTCAGGGGGATTTTATCTCATCACAGAACTGAGCTGCTTGTTCATGTATTAAGCAGATTAGCAGGCCTCCTGATGTCTCCAGAAGGTCCCATACATGAGGCCAGACATACTTCTATAGGCCTTACTCACAGCAGCCATCTTTGCTAGCACAGGAAGGTTGTGAATTACAAACAATAACTCATTCCTCTGTTGCTTGGCCGGGTTCTGTGCATGGCCCAAAAACCAGAAACCCATGGCATCAATGGCCACATGAGCATTGAATGTGTGCATAAGTCCTACAGCTGTTCTGTTGAGATGCGCCATGTTCATCATGGCTTCTTGGTATGCCAACTTCACGTCTTCTTGGGTGACCACTAGCTTTATTTTATTCCATTTCTCAGAAATATCTAGCCACTAGTGTATAGCAACAGCAACTTGTGTATTGTGTGGTTTTGTTAACACAAGCACATCAATGCATCTTTAGGTACTGTATTATCTGGGATGATAAATTCATTGGGTTGGCAGACTGTTGTGTCGAGTCTGCCCAGGACAATCCAGAAGTTTAATATTGTTTGGTCACCTGTTATAGATGTTCCTCTGCTGCATCTTTAAAATCCTGTATAATTAGGGTCATCACTTTATCCCTTTCCCTGTCAGTCATTTTATTACAGACTCCAGGGAGCATCAGCATATTGTCACATTTTGTGACTCCCATTGCATACAGGTCACTGAGGACATTGGCACATGCTATCCTACCCAAAACGCAAGGGTCATCTGCAATAGGATAAATGTCATCTGTGGTTTGAACCAAGGAAAGACCATAATACTTCAAAGGAATGATGCAAGTATCCATTCCAATGTTTGATAGGTCCTGAGGGCCAGCACAGACATTCCAAGGCACAAGTGTACTAACATCTCTTGAGTTAGGATACATCTGCAAGGATATGTATTTTCAAAAGCTATTCTGATTCATGTTTCAGTTACTGTCAAGTCTTGGCATAAGCAGCTCCCAGACACTGCCCTTCTTCTTGGAAGTGGTTCTCTTGTAAGGATTCCAATAGTTTCTGCAGGACATCTGGAGGCACTTTGCATCCTGCGCCCTTTAGTTCAGTAAATCTGGTTACCCCGAAGCTTTTGTCCAACTTATAACTTTCTGAGTTAAAGGTTTTCCGTGTAGACATGGTTTGGGGTCCACACACCTAACAATTCAGCCCCTCCCCTCCCTCTGTCATGATCAGCTGGGTTCTCTACTCCATATCTAAGTTTTCAGGAAGAGGAACTGGGCTTGGAGGTATGAGGCAGGAAGGTATGGAGGGATAATTGCAAAGGGGGCTGGGCTACATCCTAAGTGACAGTCATGGCCAACCTGGAGTCACAGGTGCGCACCAGTCCAGGGTGTGACTCTCTCTGCTGATTCCACTGGTTCCTCCTAGAGGCCCTAGAGGTCTCTAGGAGTTCAGGTGTCTGTACACCCACAGCATCAATGCCAGTGCTGCACTTATTGCCCCGGAAAGACAAGGAAGCAGGTGGCCTGGCAACCAGCAGTGTGGTCACCACTGGCCAGCTGATCCACCCTGATTTTTTTCTCCTTAAAATAAAACAAATTAGGATTTACCTTGAAACCAAGCACAGTATTTTGTAGAACTTTTGACAGTGTCAGCGGTCTGGATGAGTCACGGCCATATCTTGACCAGTTTGCTCTGTGAAAGCCTGAGAGAATGTTTTCTCTTAGGGTGACTCTCCTTAGGTACACTGTACATCATCAGTCCCTTTCCTCTGTGGCTCCATGATCTCCTTGAACAGAAAGTTTGGGACACCACTGAGTTATAGGATGTTGCCTTACAGGTTCTTTTGTGTTCTGAATCTTCATTGACCTTGAAGGGTTAGGGCCAAAATATTGAGGGGATTTGACTGACTTTGTCAGATGTGAAAGTTACATGTTTGTTATATAGGTCTTGCTTTAACTTGGCTTTAACCACCCAGGAGAAAAGTTTAACCAGATTAATATGATGAGTTGTAAAAAGCTCAAGTCAACAGCTTCTGACATTGCCAGTTCCACTGATAACCCACTACTATTATGGAATATTGGACTATACATACAACTACTTTCTCTTAGTTCCATTAGAAGAAATATTTATACAAATAGTGTTTAGAAAACTTATGTCTGCATCTTGTACTCTGAACAAGTACTATGAAGACAACAATAAGCGTTGTACTGATTATTGTGGCTATCCTACTGACAGGTCCTGAAACTGTCTCATTGCTATTTCTTTCTTGTTGAAATTAATAAAATTAAAAAAAATTTAAAACATGAGAATGATGTGTCATTATGGTTTTACCTTTACTTTTGGGGGACTATATCCAGGAGAGGTATATCTGGGTTAAATGTACAAGCACTAAGAAAATCATTATGGATATTTTTCAAAAAGCTGGCCAGATAGCTCAGCAAACTGAAGTGCCTGCTTAAGCAAAGTGCAGTGTCCAGGCTTTGATCCCTGGCTTGCGGTGCTGGCCCCACCCCCCGGGGTGCCCTGAGACAGCAATTGAGACTGGGCATGGCAGTGTGCACCTGTAATCCCAGCAAAACTTGGCAGGCTGAAAATAGGAAGATCAGTATGAGTTTTATTTATGTAGTAAGACCCTGTAAACCCTGTCCTAAATTCAGAAGAAGAAAAAAAAAAAAAAACTAAAAGTATTTATTTTAAATGTCTTCTTCATTATGATATCTATCAACTCAACACAGTGTCAGAGTATGTATTTAAAATAACATACCAATTTTCATCTGCAGACTGAATGCCAGCTCATCACCGCTATCTGTAATGCTTTTTACGATCATAGTCCTTCCCTGATTCCTCCTACTGGCACGTAGCTATAGAAAATCCACTATACATTAGACTCAGCACCAGATATACAGGGATGTATAAGATACCTAGACTTTCCATCTTTCAACAATCTTTTATTTTAGTTGAGAATCCAAAAATAAGAACAATAATTAACAAAGTTAAATTCTATTAGATTTTAGCAATGTTACACAGGAAACAGATTCAGTTCTACACCATAGAGGGATGGTGGAACATGAATTTGAAATAGGGAAGCCACAAAAACTGCCTAGGTTCCCTTAAAATGAAATGATTTTGAAGGCAGCCAACCACAGAAAGAGTGGAGATAGAACATTTACTATAGAGAGTTGCACTGACTCCAAAATGGAGAGCATCAGTGTGAACCCAAGTGAGTAGTGCAAAATTGTACTCATCACTTTCCTATTACTGGGACAAAATATCCAACATCCACAATTTAAAAAAGAAGAGGTGCATTTGGCTCATAAGTTTCAGTGAGTTCAGTCCATAGTTAGCTGTACCAAAACTATAGTAAAAGGATACAGTGGAGAAAAGCTGCTTCCGTATGGCAGCCAGAAAACAAAGAGAAGGGAGGAAATAAGCAGGAAGATAGACCCACCAAGAGCAAGACTCATGCCATAGCTCTTTCAGCCAGGCCCCACTTCCTAGCAGCACTGGATCAAATCCACTATGAATATAGTATCACCTTGGCCTAATAGAGTCCCCAGAGTCCCATCACTAAACCTGTAAGACATGAGGAGAACAACTCTAGATCTAAACCTGAACAAAAGTGAGGCAGCTGGAAGACTTCATATATAAATGGATGTATATTGAACATGTACTCATTAGTGAAACAAACCAGACCTACATGTGTAAATATCGTATAGTCTCCCTAATATAAGAACTCTAATTTTTTTCTTTCCTTATCAATATAAATTGGAAGGTGTGTCATGCCCACACCCTGTGCTCTGTAAAACTACCGTGAGGACAATATGCAGTGTGTCAACTGTTAAAAAAGAAAAGTAATGTTTATTGAAAATGTTAATGTTTAATTGCTTGATCAATCTTATATACCTATATCTATTAATCAAAAAAGATCCAATGATGAAAATATGTAATATAACCATTGCTAAATTTAAAAAAATATATATTTATTTTTTTTAAAAAGTGAGGAGGAAAACAGGGCCAAGAAAAATAACAGAGAAATATTTAAGGACTCAAGCAAGTTTTCAGCTGTTCCTAACAAAATTTTTACAGATGCATTGGCTTAAAACAGCACACCTGTAGCATCTATTTCATCTATTTCTGTATGTGACAAAGGTCTGAAAATACATTCAATGAACACTAAGTTCATGATCTTAGTTTCACAAAGCTGCAATCATAGTGCTGCCCAGTGTCTTTCTGGTGCTCGGTTTATTGAATTGTCAGAGTCAAATACTTGGTGCTTCCAGGACTGAAGTCTCCATTCTCTAGTTGGCCAGCCGCCATGGTACTCAGTTCTGAGAGGTCACACAGTTTCTTTTTACATGACATTTTCACATATCCCTTCACATCATGCTACTTGAATTTCCCAAGGCCAATAGTCTGCGGTGGTGGGCTCTTACATAATGTAACTTCAGAATCACTGTCCTCCCATCTTTGCCAGTTTCTACTGGCTATGAGCAAGTTACGACTGTCAGTGTACTCAATGGAAGAAGGTTATACAAGGCTGTTGCTCACAGGTAACAACTTTAATATATTTCTGTCACAGCACTCAACTATATAAATCATGGGGAGAAATATAGATTTGTTTAAAGTGAGGTGGGATTTTGTGGAAGGAAGGAAAACAATTAAAGAGACTCAAATTGTGTCACAGGAAATTATAAGGCGGAGGTAATTCTGTTTAGGCTCTCAGAGGTTTTGAAGAAGGAAGGTTCTGAGATAATAAAACTGATAGCTGAATACTGAAAGAGATAGCATCAGAGGAAAATAACTTCTGTGCAAAGATTGCAGATGGACAAGAATAGGGTGTGATTAGAGGAAAACAAGCCATTGTGTATGAGTGTGGATTTAGAGGAAACTTAGATGGAGACCGAGAGATAGAGAAACAAATGCAGAATGCACTGTTTCAGAAGTAAGAAGATATGAAATGGATATAGACACAGTAGATTATTTTAGGTGAGCTTTGAAGGGATCTATGTGATAAGGTAAAGCTAGGTTGGAAGACAAGTATAGTATTTAACAGCTAAGGATAATATACTGGAGGAAAAATTCCTCAATCTCAGTCTCCTCCAAGGACATCACTATTGCCAATGGTCATTTGGAGAGAGTACTGGGAATTGAACTTAAGACCTTGTGCTTTCCAGACAGGAGGTTATGCTACTGACCTACATCCCAGTCCTTGTTAATGATTTTTTAAAAAAATATTTTAATGCAGTTTTAAATTTTTGATCTGTATGGAAGAAAGTATCAGAATAATTTTCCCTTCAAAAAGTTGTCTCTTTAATCCCAGCACTCGGGAGGCTGAGGCAGGAGGATTGGTGCGAGTTCAAGACCAGCCTGGGCTACAAAAGTGAGCTCAAGGCCAGCCTGAGCTGCATAGTGAGACCCTGTCTCAAAAAGACAAAAAAAAAAAAAAAAAAAAAAAGTTGTCTCTTAGTTACTGGAACAAAATAGTTTTAGTTAGCTCATGAAAACACTACTGAAAAAAAGAGTTTTAATGTCTTAGCAAAAGAATTAATTGCTTTGCCTCTAATTGACAAGCTCCAGTATTAAGCAAAAATGATAAAGAACCAGCTCTTATAATCCATGAATCTGCTTAGTAGAAGATTTTTAATTCCATGGGAACTAGAAGCCGGGTTACTGTCTCATCTTTGAAACTCCAGGTCCTAGCACAACCTTCAAAGTTACATATAGAACAAATAATTAACAGTCATACTAAATGAGTGTTATTCCAGCTTCTAGTATCTCTTCCATAATATTCTCTCTCTCTCTCCCTCTCTCTCTCTCTCTCTCTCTCTCTCTCTCTCTCTCTCTGTGTGTGTGTCTGTCTGTCTGTCTCTCTCTCTCTCTCTCTTGTTCTCTTTTCCCCCTCTCTCTCCCCCTGCTTTTCCTGTCCTCATATTGTCTACACTTGTCATTGAGATTTAAGGCATATCATCATCTCAGATCTCCATGACTTCTCATCTGACTTCGTGTCAGCATGAACCTGTGTAGATTGCCTTATTCATAACTACTTAATGCATCAGCTCACTCCCAAGATGCAAAGCAAATCACACCAGTTCCTTGAGCACTAACGATGATTATACAGGGATTTTCAGGGTGTTTGAAATTGAGTTTGGATAATTCTTTATCTTAAAACTTTTATGTAAAGCTAAATTGATCATTAAAGTGCAAATTATAGAAAACTATCCTCAGCGGTGTTTGCTTAAGCAAGTAAGTGATGATTGAAAGAAAAAGGAGAAACCAATGCTGATTAGGACAAGATTCAGCGTATATTTGATAATTTCTTTAAAACAAATATGTAAATACCTTTTACAGACTTTACTCAATAAATGAAATATTAGCATTTAGATTATTTGCATGGATATTTTACTCATTTTCACTATTATTTTTTGCTTAAAAAATTCTAGCCAGTAAGATATTTCTCTTCCCTTAGCACTACTCTTAATATTGAGAAAGTGCTAATAAAAACCTATTAATTTAAATTTAAAATTCAGGAAAAACTTTAATTTCTAATTTAAAAGAAGTAATACGTGCTTTACTTCACCTAGTGTAGTGGCTGATACATTGTGCTAACTTGAGGAGTTAGAAGTTTAATTAAGCAACTCAGAGAGCCCGAGTTCTTGCTTTGTAAACGTCCTCGTCCTGTGCAAGAGGAGGGCATGGCATTGTGCAGTTCTAAGCCCTCTGCCTAGGGCATGGAAACCCCTCCTCAAGGCATGCAGGGCCCTCCCAAGAGTGACTGACACTAAAAGGATACAAAAGGGAACTGAGGAAGTGTGAAGAGTGCCCTGTCCTTGAAGGAGTTCTGGTCTTCCCAGTCAGAGTGGAAGAAAGAGAGAGAGGCTTGCACAAAGCCACAGCTGCTTCTCCTCCCTTTGCTCTGCTGTTTTCCTCTTCTATGAACTGGTGCACTCTGTCATGTGCCATTCTGTGTTGGAGCCACTGAGTAAGGACTAAAACCTCCACTACCTGTGAGCTGAGTGAACCATTCCTTCCTTAATTTTGGGTGTCAGGTATTTTGTCCTAACAAGTGAAAAGTAACCAAGACAGAATAAACTGAGACACCTACTCTCAGTTATCTAAGATACCTAATTTTAAATGTATAAAATGATACGTGATACCAAGAATCTGCTTGGAAAGAGTTTTTCCTTTATTCAGAAATCTTTAGAATTTAGTTAAAATGTATCATACTTGAGATTTCAAAACCCTTGGGGTTGCTCAACATGGCTTAGTGTACTAAGAAGTTTAACACTATGTGTAATGCTTGCTGCACTGGTAAACCACAGAGCAATAGATAAACATGCTTTTAGAAAAATCCCACAGGCTGTGGAAATACAAATGGATTCTCACAAATGCAAACTCTAATATTGCTCTCTCATAAAGGGAAGGATAGAGACACAGCGATAATCCTTTTTTTTTTTAAGACTTGGAGTGAGAGAAATGCTCCATTATCTTCTATTTATGAAAGTAAGGAATGAATACATGTTTCTTATCATTGTGAGATAACATCTCTTTTCAGTTATTTTACTGGGAAATTTATGCAACTATTTCTGAAATAAATAGATCAAATTTCTAATTTAGGTTGTCTTAGACTGTGTGCTTCCACTTTTTTTTTTTTTATTCCAGTGTTTGTGCTCCTCATCTTCCTCAGCCCTTCCCAGAAGCATGAATTTTTCCTTTATTCATTATATTTTCTTTTAATAAGTTGTATCTTTAGTTTATGTATTTCGCTTTCCTTAGTACCACTGCGAATTTAAATTTAGTATTGTTATCAGTTTCCTTTTTTCATTTTTCCTTTTTTTTTTTTTTTTTTTTTTTTTTTTTTTTTTTTTTTTTTTTTTTTTTTTTTTTTTTTTTTTTTTTTTTTTTCTTGGTCTTTTTGAGACAGGGTCTTGCTATGTAGTTCAGGCTTGCCTTGAGCTCACTTTGGTAGCCCAGGCTGGTCTCGAACTCACACTGATCCTCCTGTCTCAGCCTCCCAAGTGCTGGGATTACAGGCATGCACCACCACACCCGGCTTTTTCCTTATATTCTTATCTCTTTAAATCTCATATCTTGTTTTTCTTCTTGTACACTGGTTGGAATTTTATTTAAAATTAGCAAACAACACTATAAGAACACTGATGCATAAAATTCTAAGATTCTGCATGCTAGATTTAGTTGTTAAGACCACGTTTTACAGTCAATGAATATGAGTTTAGTTTCCGACATAGCAACCAGATACACTAACCTGTTAAAAAAAAAAAAAAGAAAGAAAATTGCCTATTGTCTAAAAATACCAGTTTAAGTGTTTAAGTGTAAGATTGTAAAAATGCATAGATTCAGATCTAAGTATTCAGATCTAAGTAGTTTATATACAACAATATATTCTGATATGTAATATTTCTATGTGAAATGGACAGAGATCAGGTTGTTTTTGGCGCTGCTTTCTATTTGCTTAGGAGTGATCACATAAAACTGTAAGATGAACTGATGTATTTCCAGTCCAGCTACCATTGTGAAGTGTGTGTGTGTGTGTGTGTGTGTGTGTGTGTGTGTGTGTATTTTCCCCCACGGAAATCTGCTAGACCTATTGGAGACCTTCTTTTTCTTTATCCTCTGGCCTGATTATTTGGCCCTGTGTACTTCTGGCACACACGAAAATGTTTACTAATAAATCATCCTGCCTTGTTGCCTCTGCTTACAAAACAGCAATGAGTGCATAGAAGTGTATCTTCCAGGATTCTTTACCTGAATGCAAATAAAAGGAAAAGTTCAGAAGAGATGGAAGTACTCCAAATGCAGGCACCTCAAAACAGCACTAGGAACAGTGACATATAATCACCCTATTTAGTGATCCTCAACCCACAAACACTACAATTTCAATAGATATTCATCTCCCAAAGTGCCTTCATGCAGAGTTAAGGGAGCCAGGTAAACATCTTAGTGCCTGGTTTCAGAATAGGAAGAAAATCTTGATGAAGGGAGGCAGGAGGGCAACAGCTGCCTTTTCACCCGCTCTTTAAGGAAGGAAAGAGAGGCCTCCCATAGGAAAAAGGGAAAGGAACTGAAACTCACAACAGGGCCAGCCACAGAGAAGCTCAGCACCAAGCAGAACCTCAGAACCCTGACCACAAGGCCAGTGCCCATAGACTGAACCTAGGAGATCACATTAGCTGTGGCCAATGGACAGCCTATCTCATCCCTATCCTAACCTTGGACTGCAGAATAAGGAGCAAGATGCCATGCACTGGAGAGCAATATAAGAAAGAACAATAGAAGAAACAACACTAGATAGACAAAGTCCTAAAGCTTAATGTTGGGCCTATAATTGGTAAAACCAAAGACCACAAAGCCCAGACCAGAAATTCAGATGGAGCCTGTGGGCTTCCCAATTATCTGGCAGAGACCTGGGTCCCAGGTGGGATAGATTACTATCTTGTCCTGCATTGCTGCCAATCTTGGAGTGGGCCTGGGGCATCTTCCCATACTAGAATATCCTGGTCCCTGAAGCTGGGAGATGAGTGCAACCTAGGTTAGTGTCTGTGTTAGTGGCCAACAGCTGTTTCTCTGTTCTTAGGTAGCACAGCTATTCTTAGGCCATTGCTCACACATGGAGCCTCCAGGTGTTTCTCAGCACCAGGTGAAGACAGACTTATGTCTTGGCCTGCATCATCACATCTTTAGCATGGGCCTGAGCGCAGCACTGAGACTTCAGAGCAAGAAGAGCATAAAGCTGTATAATAGTGTAATAAGCATAGGATGTTGCCTTGGATCTCAGTGCCTGCTCAATAAAGCCTAGCATTGGGCAGACTCCATGAACCCATGTCAGTGGATGGAGCTTCTGGAGTAGCCCTGGACCAGGGAAGACAGAAGGCCTTGGTCCATTGACCTTCTAGTCCAGAAAAGCATCCATTGTTTCTGGTAGTAACAATATTAAACCATGAATCCACCTTATCAGGAGGCACCTAAAAACAGTGTGAGCCTTGCTCTTACTCTATGGCTATACTAGTATAGTATCAGCAGGCCATGGTCTCAGGGTGTGAGACTTTTGCATCATTAGTGGTCCCACGACTGCCCATCCTAGTCCTCTCCTAACTCCAGGTACCACAAAATGGAGAGCAACTTTTTCGGGGGGCAGAGAAGAAAATGAAGGTGGACACCAAGTCATGGCACAGAAAGCAAGAGCTAAGCCTGTTACCCCAGTTTTGCTGCCCCGACTGTGCACTTGTGACAAACTTGGGCTTAGATTGCACCCTAGTGCCTAAACAGTAGCAACACATGACTACAGATGCCAGTACAAGTGGACTGCTGGTGCCATCTAGAGTGAATACACTGGAAGTGAATACAGGTTCAGAGAAGGTACTTAAGAAGTGTCTAACAACGCAAGCCGAATCAGGAAGCCTGAAATAAATACCAGATCCTGCGATAGCTGTATGGTGCTGCACACCCACAGAAACACCACCTCACCTAGTGGTCAAAATAAAGACAGTGGCAATTGATCATAAAATTTAAAACAAGGGCTTTAAGGAAAACCAGTAGCTTCAAGGAAAACACAGACAAAAGATGCAATAACCGAACACAACCTTAATACATAATAAAGCAATTTTTAAAACTTAAAGAAATCATCAAGTTTATACTATGCAAAGTTTAAAATATGGTCAAGGGCATTAATAACAGAATAGATTAAAGAAAGAAAAACGTTAATGAAGTCAAAGACAAACTATTTTTTAAAAAGTAAAAGAAGAAAGAAGATGGATACCTGAATGCCCATGTTTATTCCAGTACAATTCTATGCACTATTTCTTGGCAACTGAGCCAAGAGGTCAAATGACCCAAGTGCCCATTGTCCATTATCTGATAAGTGGATAAAGAAAATTATATATATATATATATATATATATATATATATATATATATATGTGTGTGTGTGTGTGTGTGTGTGTGTGTGTGTGTGTTGTAAAATGGACTACTACTTAGTTATTTAAAAAATTGAATCTTGCCATTTGCAATAAAATGGGAAGCATTATTATATGGAAAATAAACCAGACATAGAAAGACAAGCACCACATTGCCTCACTCATATGTTGAATCTAAAAACTTGATCTCATGGGAGTTAAGAGTAGAATTGTGCTTCTGAGAGGCACAAAGACTTGGGTCCATAGGCAAAAATGAGGACAGACTGGGCAGTGATCCCTGGGTACTATGTTACAGTGAGATCAGTATACACAGGTAAAGAACAGTTAATAACATACAACATATTTAGTACTAAAAATAAGTGACCTACAAACCCACAAAAATACAGGGAAAAAAATGAAGTGCATTTTTCTAAGTGAAAAGAATAAATCTTAAAAAGTACTTATTCTGTGAGTCTGACTATATAATATATAGGGAAAAACAATTTATGAAGAGGTAAAAAATGCGAGTGGTTTCCAGTGATGGAGTAGAAGGTAGGGGTGAATAGACAAAGCACAGTATTTTTTAAGGCATTCAAACACTTCCTTTCTATGATACTAAAAAGGAAATATATGCTATACATTTATTTGAACCCATGAAATATGCCACTCAAAGAGTAAATTCAAACTTAAACTATGGATTTGATGTGATTATGATTTGCCACTACAAACTCATCAACTGCAACAAACATCGCACTGTGGCAAGGAAAACAATAGCGAGAGTTAGAAAGGACACAGATTATGTGAGAACTCAATGGTTTACATTCAATTTTGTTGTAAACCTAAAGCTACTCTAAAAATAAGGTTTATTAATTTCTTTAGAAAGAAAGAGAGGAAAACTGGGAAGACAATAGTGGAAAGAAATGTGGGACTTTCTATTGCCCGCTTTTTCTGTCAATCCTATCATGCCTTCTCATTCTCGGCCATACTTTCTCCAATTTATACCTCAGGTGTAGCACCTGTGCACCTGTGGAACAGGTGTGTGTATCATCAAGCTGCACACCTGGAAAATGCTAAAATTTAAGACTCAAGTAAGATATGTTACTGCTTCCCTCTACATGTCCCCTCAAAGCCTTGTGTGATCACAGTTGGGGCTTTTCAGAGCTGGCTAGATCGAAGTTTGTGGCACTGAGATTAAAGGGATAGAGTTCAACATTAGTGCACTGATTGTTTTAACATAGTTCTGGGTGTGGCTAACACAGGCTCCACTCTGGGTGTGGGTAGCGCCTATCAATAGGTTGATACCATGGATAGAATACAGAGGAAGTGTGTGCTGCTGCTGCTGGTGCTGCTGCCCCTGTTGCTGGTGCCGCCGCTATGGTAGCTGCTGTTGGCATTGTTGGTGTTGATGCTGATGTTCATTTCATGCTGATGGTCCTGATGCTGATGCTGATGTCACTGATCACTGCCTTTTTCTTGCCATGACATGGACTGTATCTCCTCTACCAGGTCCCTTTGCCATGCTGCCCTGTCTTGGAACCAGCTTACTGCAACCTCTACATGCTGTGAACTGAGAGAAGCCTTTCCTTCTTTAATTTTGGGTGTTGGGAATTTTGACTCCGCAGCAAGAAAAGTAAACAAGATGTAATGTCTAAGGGAAAGACAAAATGATATCAAAGCCTCATAAGGGCCATCATTTATAGGATACTTTGAACAATTCACACATGGTCCTTTACAAAGGGTAAAAGAGCTTTGCATCTGACAGGCTCTTTCTTTAGATTCAGAAACCAAACATTTATTTTTCTATGATATAATATGTAAGCTTCTTTAATTTATAATTCATAAAGGCAAAATTTGATTATACTTTGTACCTGGATAACTCCCCCAAACGTCTTTCAGATTTCATTCTTAACAGCCATATAATATCTAATAGGAATTCAGTTTACCTGTCTGTCTTCCATTTTGGAGACAGTTTCAAAGTCACATTTTCTTGAAAACTACTTCTAGCCTCAGATTCATTTATTTGCTGTCAGGTGCTCTGTTTGCTGTGAAGCACAGTCTCAGTCTCTGTGCATTGACATGTGGCTCTTGACATGTGGGAGCCAGATAACCTGGGGGGCCATAGGCTGTGTTATACACTGTAGGATACTTAGGAATATTCCTGGACTCTACCCAATAGATGTCAGAAGTGCATCCCTCCTTATGACAAGAAGAATGTCTTCAGGCCAGGGAGACAGCTTCATGGTATAAGTTCCTACTTGACAAGTTTGACAAGCACGAAGTCCTGAGTTTGATCCCCTGTATGAGAGAGAGAGAGAGAGAGAGAGAGAGAGAGAGAGACCTTCAGGTATTATAAAAGGTTTCTTTAGAGGCAGAATGTCCCATCTTAAATTAGTTCACAAAGACTTCAATATTTCCCAATACATGTGCCCTACACATCATTAGTCAACAGAGTGAGAAATACGGAGTTTTACAAAATTCCTATCTCATCTAACCCACAAAGTTGTTTTCAATGATTAATTATTCATCATGACACATTGTGAGTTATTCTATAACTTCTTTCTATAAGGTAAACCCAGGCCAAACCTCCTCTAAGATAACAGAGAGATGCTGAATTCACGTGAAGTAGACTCTTAACTTACAGAATTTATAAAATTTGATCATTTATCATTAAAACGGTTATAACTATTCTTGACAATTCCATGTATTCTTAAAATAGGTACACAGGCCTCATCACTCTTTCAATCATTTAGGATCCATTTTGGTCTTATTTTGCTATTTTTCCTTTTACAGATTTAATTCAATCCCAAGCCAAGTACTTTTTGTATATCCCATTTTGTTTAGGAATTTTCACCAAGACTTCTAAAAAGTGTTATATATTCAAGAAATCAGAAAAGTTTTTTACTTAAAGGATTGATGCATTTAGGCTTGATATAAGAGGTATGTATTGTAATTATAAAATTTTTCCAAAGCACATTGTTGATGAATGTATAGTAAGAACTTTAAAGTTTTAAAATATTATAGT
Organism: Myocastor coypus; assembly: GCA_004027025.1. Lineage (NCBI taxonomy): Eukaryota > Metazoa > Chordata > Mammalia > Rodentia > Myocastoridae > Myocastor > Myocastor coypus. The sequence continues at coordinate 2,206 of PVJA010042758.1, read as the reverse complement.
TCATTTTGATTTCAGAGGATCCATGGGAATGTTCTATTGGACATAAATAGTTTGTGGTAGATTGCACATGTAGTCTAAGATTTGACTATCAGTCTGAGCTGGATACACATAAAGCTATCATTTTTTCTTTTCTTTTGAAATAAACATTCATACAGCTTCAGTTTTGTGTGACTAACTTATAACAAAACAAGTCAAATTTATGATTAAATTAAGTAAATATGAATTATAGAGACTGCTTGATTTTAATCTACTTCATTACAACTTATTTCAGTGCAAAGTGCAAGATCATGAGTTTGAACCCTGGTCCCTCAAAACAAAACAAAACAAAACTTATTTCAGTGCATATAGCATGAAATTTCTGGCTATGATAGGCAATTATGATTAAAATCAATTACAAACTGTTCATAAAATATTCCTCATAAGAATAGGATTAACGAAATATTCCTCAAACTCTTCAATGAATTGAAAAGGAAGCAATTCTCCCTCACTCATTTCTGGAGGCAAGCATTATATTGATAACGAAACCAGAGAAATAATCAACAAAAAAAGAGAGCTATAGGCCAATCTCCCTCAACAATGTAGATGCAAAAATACTCAATAAAGTACTAGCAAATAGAAAACACCAAGTCATCAGGATGATTATACTCCGTGAGCAGGTGGGATTCATCTGAGGGATGCAGAAATATTTCAATATACACGAATCTATAAATGTGATACACCATATCAACAGAGCCAAAAACAAAAACCACATCATCAACTCAATAGACATAAAAAAAAAGCTTTTGACAAAATCCAATACTCATTCATGATAAAAAAAAAAACCCCAATGAGAATCAGAATAGATGGCTATAACCTCAATCTGATAAAAGCCATATATAAAAGATCAATAACCAACATCATTATAAATGAAAACCAACTGAAATCTGTCACTCTCAAATCAGGTACAAGACAAGGATGTCCACTATTACCACTCCTATTCAATATGGCCTTGGGAACATTAGTCAGAGCAATTAGACAAGAGAGAGAAATAAAAGGAACAATAATTAAAAAAGAAGTTACAATTATCATTATTTGCATACAACATGATATTCTACATAGAAGACACAAAAACTCAGAAGGAGAATCCTAGAATTAATGAACAGATTCACTAGCATAGGAGGGTACAAAGTCAAAACTCAAAAATCATAGCATTCCTCTACACAAGCAACAAATTAGCTGAGAGAAATTATAGAAACAGTACACTTCGCTATGACATCAAAAAAAAAGAAATACTTAGGAATTAATCTAACAAAGGAAGTGAAAGATCTACATAATGAAAATTAGAATACCCTGACAAAAGAGATGAAAGAGGATTTCAGAAAATCAAAAGAAATTCCTTGCTCCTGGATAGGAAGGATAAACATTGTGAAGATGGCCATTTTCCCAAAACTGTTACACAGATTCAGTACAATTCTGATCAAAATACCACCATCAAACCTCACAGATCTAGAGATAACATTCCTAAAATTCATTTGGAACCAGCAGCGACCTAGAATAGCAAGATAATCTTAGCCAACAAAGGCAAGACAGGAGACACTAAAATCACTGACTTGAAATTATGTTACAAAGCTACTATAATAAAATCAGCATGAAACTGGCAAAAAAAAAATATCTGAGGCTCAATAGAACAGATTATAAGATGCAAACACAATGACAATGATATAGTTCTGTGGCATAAGCACCTGCCTGACAAGTGCAAGGTCCCAAGTTTGATCCTGGTAGCACCAAAAAAAGAAAAGTTTCCTTATGGGACTTGCCACTTTGCTCAGTTATTTAAGCGCCTGCTTGGGCAAACCCAGTCAGGTGCAGGGAACTGTGGTTCAATCCCCAGCTCCACATGCAGCACCAAGCCTGCCCTTAAGGTAGCAGGAGCCAGCCAAAAAAAGGAAGATGGAGAAGGAGAAGGAGGAGAAGGAGGAGGAGGAGGAGGAGGAAGAGGAGAAGGAGGAGGAGGAGGAAGAGAAGGAGAAGGAGGAGAAGAAGGAGGAAGAGAAGGAGAAGGAGGAGAAGGAGAAGGAGAAGGAGGAGAGGAAGGGAATAGGAAGAGGAGGAAGAAGAAGAAGAAGAAGAAGAAGAAGAAGAAGAAGAAGAAGAAGAAGAAGAAGAAGAAGAAGAAGAAGAAGAAGAAGAAGAAGAAGAAGAAGAAGAAGAAGAAGAAGAAGAAGAA
>PVJA010042756.1:0-17137 GCA_004027025.1 Myocastor coypus | reverse complement strand
TTTTTTTTTTTTTTTTTTGTTTTGTCTTTTTCAGACAGGGTCTCACTATGCAGTTGAGGCTGGCCTTGAGCTCACTTTTGTAGCCCAGGCTGGTCTCGAACTCACACCGATCCTCCTGCCTCAGCCTCCCGAGTGCTGGGATTACAGGCGTGCGCCACCGCGCCCGGCTAAGCTTGAAGTATTTCAATCCCTAAGAGCAAATAGTGTCTGTCTGTATCTGTTACTTTTTGCTTATTGTTGAGACGAAACTCAAAAGTAACAGATGAAAGATTTATGTAGCTCATAGTTTGTGGATGTTTCAGTCTTGTAATTAGCTGGCTCTAAGGCAGGGCAGCATGGCACAGGGGCAACAGTTCAAGGTAGCAGAAGACAGCAAAGGGGCAAGACCAAAAACTGTGAACAAGCCCCCTTTCTCTCCTTGAATTGTAGGCTTCTACCTCCTCCCAGAGCAAGGGTAGCACTCACATCATCTCCCTGCCCTCCTTTTGCACAGTCTCAGGATATTTACAAAGTGAGGACCCTGGTCCCCTACTGAATCACTTAAACTTTTAAACTTCTTAAGCTGATGCAATTTATCAATCATTACAGTATACAAAAAAGAATAATTCATGCAGCAAAGCTCTCCTTCAAAGTAGATGGACAAGTAAGATATTTCCATTAAAAACTCCAGCTATAAAGATATATGAATGCTAACTCACCACTCAGGAAAATACTTAAGTATATTCTAAACAGAAAGGATGAAACTAGAACAGCTAAAACCACAGAGGGAATGAAAACTCACAGTAATGTCAGTGGATTAACAATAACAAAAATCAGGAAAAGAAAAACAAATGATTCACCAAGTGATAAGGCAACGCTAGCAAACAATCAACACATTTCAGTAATATCTCTCAACTTTCCAATTAAAGGTCACAGATTGTCAGAATAGATCAAAAAATAGAATCTAAGAATCTGTTGCTTTCAAGAAAATTTTCTAATCCAAAAAGATATTCATAAACTAAAAATTAGATGCTAAAAATTATTGTTTCTACCAGGACAAAAGAAAAAGAAACAAGGGCAAAATTCTAACACTGGGTATGGTAAACTCTAAGCTAAAACTGATAAGAAAAAACACAAATCCCTACACACTAGTTAAGGGAACAATGCAATGAGAAGATGTAACGTTGATAACATATATGCATCAAATACTGGAGCACCTGTCTTCATAAAACAAAACCATCTGAATTGACAATATCAAGTAAACACTAGCCCACAGTAGGGGATTCTGACACCCTAGTGATGCAAAAAGAAAGCTCAACTAAACAACAAAAAATCAATAAATATCAGACCTACATTAAATCCTTAAGCATACAGACTTAATATATATTTACAGAGTATTCCACTTATATACAACAAAGAATACATTCCTTTCAGCAGCATAGGGTATCTTTTCCAGAATAGATCACATATCAGTGCACAAAGCCTGCTTAAGTAAACAAGCCTAATGGAAATATCCCCAATAACACTATCAGACAACTGTGCTATAAAAATGCATATCAATAACAGGAGAAAATTTGGAAAATCAATAGTTCCTTAAAAATTAACAGTATATGCCAAACAACCAATCAGTCACAGCAAATAAAACAACAAATTTTTAAAATATCTGGAAGTCAATAAGAATGACTGTACAACTCACAAAAAAATCACTGAGACACTATGAAAGCAATTCTAAGAGGAAAACTTATTGCAATCAATACTCACATTAGGAAAATAGAGCAGGTCCAAATAAATAGCCTTATGAGAAACTTAAGTTACTTGGAAAACAGGAACCCGTTCCAAACTGAAATTAGGGAGAGAAATTGTAAAGATGAAAGTAGAAATCAATTAAATTGATATTAAAAAACAATTTTCAAAAACCAATGAATCAGAGAACTACTTCTTTGAGATAATAAATAACATAGATATGCTCCTAGCCAGACTTGCCAAGAAAAAGACAAAACTCACATCAACGCAATCTAAAATTAAAACAGTGGGACATCACAAGACACTCTGTCAAAATGCAGAAGATAGTAACTGTTTTGAAAAATCATATTTCAACAAATTAGCCATTTTTGAAGGAATGGACAGATGAACAGATTCCCAGAAAAACACAAATTTTCAAAAGTTACCCAAGAAGACATACATATGATTGACAACCTAATAACAAGCAAAAAAATTGACATGGTAATAAAAAATCTACTGAATAAAAAGTCCCAGGACATGCTGCATTCTAGAAAATCTTTACAGACATTATATTACCAATATTTCCCAAGATCTTCAAAGAAATAAAAATGGAAGAGATGTACCCAAATTCACTTATGAAAGCCAGTATCATCCTGACCCCTAGACTGGACAAAGACTGATCAAAAAAGAAAACTATAAAACAATGCCTTAAATGAACATAGATACGAAAATCTGCAACAAGGTATGAACAAATAAATTGTGTTTGGTCAATATTTTATGGCTATCTCTTGTACTCTGAGCAACTACTTTGAAGATAGCAATACACAATATATTTACTATTATTTTTATGGCCGGCTCAGCCTGCCCTGAGGGCATGGCTGGCACAGCATGTGGTGCCAGGAATTGAACCGCAGTCCCTGAAGCTGCCTAAGCTTTCCCAAGCAGGCGCTTTAGACCACTGAGCCATCCTGCTGGGCCCCAACATATTTACCATTATTATGCTCCTGTTTTGTTTTGAAATTTGTTTCACTGTTTTTGTCTCTTTAAAATAAAAAGATATTAGCAGAAAGAATGAAGCACATCATAAAAAAGATCAGATTTTATGATAAGCAGGTTTCATCCTAGAGAAACAACATAGTTCAACATAAGTAAGTCAATAAATGTAATACATCACATAAACAGGAGAAAGGTTACAAACTATGTGATCCTACCAACAGAGCTAGAAAAAGCCTTTGACAAAATCTCACACTCCTTGGTGATAAAAACCTTGAAGAAAATAGGTGTAGAAGAACCATATCTGAATAGATTCAAGGCTATTTATGACAATCCAACAGCCAGCATCACTGTAAATGGCAATAAACTAAAAACATTCACCCTAAAATCAGGAACAAGATAAGGATGTCCACTGTCACCATTATTATTCAACATAGTACTTGAAATATTAATCAAAGCAATTGGGCAAGAGAAACAAATAAAAGAGATGCATATAGGAAAGGAAGAACTCAAATTATTATTTTTAGGTGACATGATATTTTGCATAGAAGAACCAAAGAGCACTATGAAGAAGATAATTAATAACTAAATTTAGCAAAGTAACAGAATATAATATCATTAACATTCATGTATACCAATAGGGGAAATCATTAACATTCATTCATATATACCAATAATGAATTGGATGACAAATAAATTGTGAAAATAATATAATTTACAGTAGGTTCAACAAAAAATGAAGTACCTAAGAATTAACAGAACTAAAAAAGTGTTAAAGCATCTTGAACTCTGAATAAATACTACAAAGACAACAATATGCAATGTATTAATTATTTTAAATGTCTTACTAACCTTTTTTTTTTTTTTGAGAACCACGATCGAACTTACTAACCTGTTTTGAAACTGTCTCATTGCTATTTCTTTCTCATTACAATTAATAAGTTAAAAATTGAAAGATTTTTACAAAGTAAGTACAGTACTCTGAAAAAATGAGACAGAAAAAGACATCAAAAAATGAAAGATGTCATCAATTCCTTGATAAGCAGTATAGTAAAAATGGCTATAGCCTCAATACTGTTATACAGGTTCAATGCAATCTCAATCAAAATATCAATAGCATTCTTTACAAAACTAGAATGAACAGTCCCAAAAGTCCCAAAATTAATATGGAACTAGAAGAGACTCAGAATAGCAAAAGCAATTCTGGGAAACAGGGGCAAAGCCAGAGCTTTGCAATACCCAGCTTCAAAATATTCTAGTAATACTAATAAAAACAGCACCACACTATAACAAAAACAAATACTTGAATTAGTAGAACTGAATAGAGTATACAGAAATATTCCTATATATATATATATATATATATATATATATATATATATATATATATATATATTTGATTTTTAATAAAGGGTCCAAAATTATGTTGGAGGAAAGATAGCCTATTGTACTGGGAAAAGTGGTTATCTTTATGCACATGATTGAAATTTGACCCTTATCTCTCACCATATAGTAAATTAAAATCAAAATGGATAAAATATTGAAACAGCAAAACAGAAATAGCATACCTAGTTAGTAAAGCACTATAAGACATCGATACAATAAGGCGTTTTCTAAAAAGAAGTTCAGTTGCACAAGAAATATAGCAAGAATCACCAAAATCATTTTGTCAGACTTTTGTGTATCAAATGACTCAATTGGTTGAGTGAATTGCTAACCTACAGAATGAGAAAATACTTTTTGCAGCTACTCCTAAGATAGAGGACTAATCTCTAGAATATAAAAAGGACTCAAGGCCCGGCAGGATGGCTCAGTGGTCTAAAGCGCCTGCTTAGGAAAGCTTAGGCGGCTGCAGGGACCGCGGTTCGATCCCCGCCACCACATGCTGTGCCAGCCCTGCCCTCAGGGCAGACTGAGTCGACCATACAAATAAATAAACAAACAAACAAAGGTTCTGAAACAAGGAAAATAAAATAAAATAAAATTTGAAAAGGACTCAAAGATTAAACTAACTAAAATTAAAGACCCAGTGAAGAATTAGGCAAGCAAAATAAACAGATATTCCACAGAGGAAGAAATATAAATGGTCAACAAGTATATGAAAAATTCAACATCTCTGGCCATTAGAGAAATTCATACAATTCCAGGATTCCTTCTTACTCTTGAAACAATGGCTGGTGTTGCTGCAGGAAAAAGGAACCCTTCTGTATTATTAGCGGGAACATATACTATCAAATCAGTTATGGAAGTCAGTTATGAAGATGTCTCAAAGAAGTGACACTTCCCCCAAAAAGCTTAAGATAACACAGTACACCGAGACATGAATATCAATGTTTGTTACAGCATAATTTGTAATAGCTAAATTCTGGAAGCAGCCTTTAACAAATGGTTGAATAAAGAAAATGTGGTACGTGCACATCATGGAATACTACTGGGCTATAAAAAAAGAATAATGCAGAGTGAAATAAACAAGAAACACAAGGTTATGGAATCTCTCATTTGAATGAGACTAAGTACAAACAAAGAGAATAATAAAGATGGACAGGATAAGGGAATGGTATTTAAGATGGATAAGGGAATGGTATTTAAGTATTTAAGTCAACGTTATAGAATAACTTTCAATAAAGAATCATTCCAAGAGAATGAAGGAGAGGGGTGATGAGGAAGGGGACGTGAGTAGAATATAGTTATATCATGTACAAGAACCTAACCTCAGTGAATGTAAGCAATCTATTCCATGACATGAGCTATGGCTAAATATAGCAGCATGAAAATGAGAATGGGGGAATTAGAGGAGGAAAAGTAAAGGAGACTTAAAAAATTAATAAGATGTAATATGTACACGTGCCCACTCTCCAAGATGAATGTAAATGTATGCATTACAAACATGTCCTAATAAAAGTTAAAAAGAGCAATGCAGTAAATAAATACATCCTTATAAATAATAAAATAAAGGCTTATGTCAGGGGAGCTCAAGTCTAATAAACATGTGAATAGCCATGACACATGACAATGACTATCCCTTCCTCTGCCTCTCTCTCCTTGCCCCTCAGTGAAGATCCACTTAGAGACTTAGTGAGTGTTTAAAACCATACCTGCACCAGTTCTGCACCCTCCTGACCAGCATCATCTGGGGTTCTTGAGAGAATGGTACAGACATCCATTCTTTCCTGTTCCTTTGCAATGGTTTCTTGAATACTTTGTGGCAAATTGCAGTGGCTCCTTTCTCTTCCCACCTTCTAGGCATTCAGTGGGCACCTCATGAACGTTCCCTTCCTCCAGAGAATTACAGCCAATGACTATTCCACATCCTTATTCCCCTCAGACTGCTGTAACAAAACACTACTGTGTGGCTTATAACCAATGAAAATTAATTTTACCCAGTTCTGGAGGCTAGCCGTCCAAGATCAAGATGGCGAGAGACTTAGTGCATGGCAAAAGTTTGATTCTTGCTTCCTCGGTTACAATTTCCTCTATTTTCTTGTTCTAATTTCATTGGGAAAAAAAAAAACACAGCAGGTACCACTTTTATCCATTTTTTGAAAGAGAGCCATTATTCCTCTCAAACATGTAGCTATCCCAGCTCAAGTCTCAGTGGGTTTGCCTGGTTCAGAAGACTGTCTAGGAAATGTAAGCCCTGTATGGAGCCCATCCTCTTAGAGTTAACCTGTATCTCAATCACCACCCTAGAATATCCTAAACCTTGTAATATCCAGGAATAACCTGACACTTCCAAGAAAATGTGATCAATCTTTACTTGGTACTAACTAATCCTAGTTGCTAAACTCAATACAGACAGTACAAAGATTAACAATCCTCCCTGACCTTTAGTACACTAAAATTTAAGTGAGGACTGAAAAGCTATATTTTTGAATAGCTCCAAGTTGCTGAGTACTTTTCATGTGTCTGGCACTATTCTTTAGGTGAATTATCCCCTATTATCCTAAAGATAACTCCAGTAAATAGATACTACTATGTTCCCATTATACGGCATGAAACTAAGGGCTCCAAGAGTTAATAGATTTACTTAAGGTCCACACAGTTGATAAGTGTTCCTAAGTCTGCTTTCCTATCACCAGAGCTTTGTTTTTACCCATTCAGTTTTACAAGGAAGGTTGTGTGAAGTTCTTAACAGATGTGGTAACCATCCTGGGCATGAAAGGGAGAGAGCAATTCTTTCACATAGCATATAAATCAGATGGTAAATACATCACAGGGCTCAAATTTCTTGAAGTAAAAGTTTCACCCTATTGGTTGACTTGACTATGCCAAAGCAGCTGTGAAGAACACTCTGGGTGATTGTATAGCACCTGGAAAGACCTAGATAAGAAAACACAGGATATGTTTATTGAAGTAGATGGAGTAGGGAGGTGCTAGTGGACAAGGGCTAATAATGGCAGTGAGGTTGGTAAAGGAACCTGGGACAAAATGTGAGGAAAGAGCGTTGGTGGTGCTTGAATATCACATGTTAAATTAACTCTAAATGCACTAGGCTTCAAAGTGGTTACTCAATTGGATTGTTCCCCTGCATGAAGTATGCCCCTTCTGACATCTAGACACACTTCAATTGCTACAGCCCAGATGTCATTTGCTGGCCGGTTATGTCCAAGGCCTTTGTCATCCTTTAGAAACCAACCTGTACCTTAAGTGAAAAGGAGAGCTGGTTATGATTTTATGGGTGCCTTCAGCGTCCCTGGGGGAGATGTGACCATAGAGGACAATGATTTCCTTAGACATGCCAGGTTCCAACCCTTCCCTCTCCCCTGGGGAAGAACACGGGTAGTGTATTTATTGCTGCATACCTGGAGCTCAGCACACTGCAGGGTTCAGTTATCTGTTGCCAAAGGAAGGGAAGGGGTGTGACATTCCTATTCTCACTCTGATAATACCTTCATCTTGAGTCAAACCAATGCATGCCACAAAGGGGAACATAGCAATTCCCTCACCCTTGCATGCTTTGTATTTCAGAGTTAACAGCATTCCCAATTATAAAATCCATGCCCTTCAATGAACATTTCTCAAAGGGAAGGGCTGAAATTTGGTAGGAGTAGAGAGAACACGAGAGTTATCCTGGTAGTCTCCGGCAGCCAGATGAATGTAAGCCTGTGCAAAACATTAAGATTCTTCTTCCCTACTCTCCTGCTACCACTACCCAGCTGGCTCTTGTTGGCCTTGCTGTCTTTATTATTTTCTACTTCTATGAGGCAGCCAAATGCTTCCTATTGCATAGTGGTTGTTTGAGTGGCAGCAAGCAGATGGGGACATGGCTTTCCTCCCACACTTGTTCTAGCAGTACAAAGAAAATTGGTGATGATTCATCGCTACTTGCCTTGACCCTTCTTCTCAGCCTTCCATAGTTTAGAAACAAGGCCTGGGAAACGTGTGTCCAGAATTTGAAGAGATTTTGTTTTCCTCCTCCGCATTCATTCTACTTCCTTAGATTCAGGCTCAGCGTCAATTAAGACACAAGGTGAGTAAGGGAAATGCATTTGCTCCTTGAGTCCTCATGGTATATTTGCCAGGTCAAAGTTGTTCTCTCTATTTTAAAGGTGACAAAACAGATGCTCAAAAAGCCGAAGATCAGTGAGGACTTAGAATCTGAGCTGATATATTTGGGTAAGAGTTATAGTCTTAACTACTGCATGCTCCAGTGGCTCCAGGTACAGATTCACGTCTGATCTACTTGCCACTCCAAGGGATGGAAACAGAATCCCAGTGTTCCTCCTACCATCATGTGCTAAGTCTAGAGTTATTCCTACTTGGATTCTGTTCTCACAACTATTATTTGTCCTCCTTTCTTACCCGTCCTCCTCTGCTAACCCGCTTAAGTGTCTCTACCTGAGTGCCAAGTAGGTGTGGAGCATGGTGTGGTGGGAAGATGCTGTTCTCATTTTCATGTTAGTTTCTCATAAGTAAAGTAGATTTCTTTCCTTCTGATGATTCAATGAATATACTCATATGTAAACCTTCTTCAAAATTATATGAAGAAGAAAACAAGATTCACTCTGAAGCTATGGGCATTGTGGTAATTTTGACTTGTAGACATTCTAAAAATAAAATCTCCTTGCTTTATATGTGAGAAACACTGCTTGATGGACGATTCCTAGTGTTATCCTTACTTGATACAAGTATTATCTTCACTTCATTGTGTCTCCTAGGTGTCTTTATTGTTTCTACATTCACTAATAAGTGAACACATTGCATTTGGACACAGTGGGAATTGGGCATTTTCTAGGTGCCAGTCTCATCTCAAACAATGAAATAGAACGGAATAACAAGTTAGTGTCTCTAATCTCATTGAATCTGCATCATGGTGAGGAAAGCAAGTAATAAATATGTTTATCAAGAGATAACAAGTGCTATTCAGACAATTAAAGGGGACAGAGGATGATAAAGGGATCTGCTTCATTCTTTTAAATAAGGAAGTCCTCTTCGAGGAGGTGATACCAGACAAATGACCTGGATAGATCAAGGATAGAACAGTTCCCCAAGAGGACAGAAGAGCAAGTGCAAAGGGCCTGAGGCAAAAACATTCTTGGGACAAGAATAGCAAGAAAGCCAGTGTCCCTGGAATCAGTTTGCACAGGGAAGAACAGTGTGAGGTAGATGGAGTAGACAGGTCCACAGTGATTGGACCACGCAGGACTCTGAAGGCTATGATAGGCCTTATGATTTTCCTTCAAGGATAAACCAGTGTAGAGCTCAGAGCAGAGGAGTAACACAACTTGCTTTACCCCATGAGAAGTTCGCTCTTGATGTAAACTGCAGAAAGCAAGAATCAAGGTGGGAAGTAAACTGTGTAGGGATGAGGTGCTAACAATGTGGGGAAAATGAGCCATGATTCAGCAGGCAACTGCGTTTCCTAAGCCTGGGAAGTGACAACAGACACATGAAGAGAGGCTATCCATGCATAGTTCACCCTGGAGCAGATGTGGCTGACTGACTTTGCATGGGCCAGCTGCGGCACAGCTCATCACCTGGAGATCTGGGACCTGGGAGGAAGAACGCTTACCTTCCTGACCTTGGCCCATGTGTGATTTGGGGAGTATCCTGAAGACCAGAAAGAAGAGAACGAGTAGGGTGGGGTGAACATTGCAAGAATAATGCGAAGGCTCCCAGGGAGACACCTTGAGGCTGCTTTAAGAGAAATCTGCCTGGGGTTGCCTGTAAGCAACCAATTAAAGGCAGCAAATATGTATAGGTAATTTTGATAGGCTCCTCTGCACATACTTTAAACATGTTAGAATATTTTAAATAACATACAGCCTGGTAGACTCTGTGGGGGAAAGGAGAGATGGGAAAGCCAAAGGGAGGGGTGAGGACGAGGGGGAGAAAAATGATCAAGAGGTAAGATATATGTATATATTCCCCAAAAAAATGTAATTTCTATGTTGCATAACATATACTATTAATGAAATTTTTTTAAAAATATAAATTACAAATAGCTATCTAGTACATGAGGTTCCTAAACTTTTTCTCTGAAGAGCTATATAATAAATATTTTTTGGGGGGCTGGGGAGATAGCTCCGTGGCACAAGTGCCTGCCTGGCGAGTGCAAGGTTGTGAGTTCGAACCCCAGCTCCACAAAAAAAAAAAAAAAAAAATTGGGTTTTATGGGCACGAACAACTCTTTCGCAACTACTCAACACTGCCATCTTAGTGTTGAAAAACACTGAGTACTTGAGAAAGTACTCATGGAATATACATAATGAATGTACACAATTGTTTCAATAAAACTTTATTTACAGAGCCAGGCACTGGGCAGGATTTGGACTGCGGTTTGACAGCCCCCCTAAGCTAGTATTATGCTCTAAGCCCCTCAGTTCTTACCTTATAATTATGTATTGAATGGATTGGTGACATGACCTACATTCACTCATTGTGGGTAGCGCACACATATCACAGTATTTTGTGGAGATTACTGATACCACTAAATCAGTTTTAAAGTGAAAGACAGAAACGAAAGGATTTTTATGCCAACACATGATGCTAATATTTATAAGTGCAGACCAGAGGTGAGCTGCAAGCCCTTAGAAGCTTGTCTGAACTTACGTAACAATTGTATGAATTAGTGTATGGACACAAGTTATCTGAAACTGGAAAGCCCACATTTCTCCTTTCATGTCTAATCTGGAAGTCACATGTACCCCTGACAACGCCTGTCTGTCTCTCTGTCTCTATTAAAGTTTCCCTGTGATTTCACATGACTCTCCTTATACTACGCTATTGAAATAGGATCACTCCAGTAATGATCATATATAAATTAGATAGAAATACAAATTTTTTACTCTTAAGGAAGAGTAAGCAAAAGAAACATTGATAGTGCAAGGCTGATGATTTGTGGGCATTAATCTCTGCAGTTATCAGCCTGATTATAATGAAACTCCATTCTGACCACAAAAGGATGGGCTCTGCAAAGGCCAGCTACTGCTCTTGAAAAGGACTGTTAGCTTCATAGTGGGTTATGTATTGATTAGTTGCCATAGTTTATTTGTCATTTTCCTTTTAATTTTGTCCTAGAGCATCACCCTTGGCTAAATATCTTGAATGGAATCACTTGATCAGACGTGCTGTCAGTTCCAACATTTTCAGGAACTTGATGCCCAGAACAACGGATTTGCCTTTTCTCATATTGGCCATCTTTTTTTTTTTTTTCATTTATGTTCCAATATTTATAAAAGGTGATGTTTTTCATATTTGCATCTAATTTTTATTACTTTTAATAGGGAATGACAATGAGATAGTTTCAAAACACATTAATAGTACATCCCTAATAACTAATGCAATACATATTGTCCTTGTAGCAGTTATTCAAAGTACAGGATGAAGACATGATAATTTTGCTAATTACTATTGGTCTAAAAATTTCTTCTCATTGAACTAAGGGAAAGTAGTTCTATACATACTCCAATATTCCATAATCATAGTGGGTTATTAGCAGAACTGGGAAAGTTGCAAGCTGTTGATTTAAGTGTTTTACAGCTCAGCATACTAAGCTAGCTGTACTTTTTATGCCTCATGCTTAAACTTTTGTGCTGAGTGGTTAAGGGCAAGTTAAAGCATGAGCTGTATAACAAACCACATAACTTTTATATCTCCCAAGGTCAGTCACATCCTCTCAGGATTTACCTTGAATCCATGCCCAGTGCTTTGTAGAACTGTTCTCAGTGTGAGCTGTCTGGATGAGTCATGGCCATTGCTTGACCAGTTTGCTTTCTGTGAAAGCCTAGGGAAATGTATTCTCTCCACGTGACTCTCCTTAGGCATACTATACATGATCTATCCCTTTCCTCTATGACTCCGTAATGTCCTTGAACAGAAAATTTGGGACACCACTGAGTCATAGGATGTTATAGCACAGGTTCTCTTATGTCCTGAGTCCTTACGGACCTTGAAGGGCTAGGGCCAAAATATTGTCTGTCCTTGCAGCCCTTCTTTTCCTCTAATTTTTTTTGTCTATAAACTTATGTTCTTAACCCTCTGGCAGAGAAGCTTAGTGATACTATTACTCTCTAACATAGGTACTTGAGCTTAACATCACTGTCTTTCTGAATATCAAAAGTCTTAGACTTAACTTGGAATTGGTATTTTCTATCCACATTGGCCATTTTTGTGACCAATAACTTTGTAGTCATGCTAGCTTCTCTGGTGTCTTTCTGTAGAACCTCTCTGAGCACAGGAAGGTTATTTGTAAGGAATCTGAAAGAATTCTTTTAGGGCAGTATGAGATATGTCACTCAGTTCTAGGCACTGCTCTATGCACCTTTGCATCTTTATCTTTTGATTCATTAAACTCCATAGCAGCTCATAAGCTATAGACCTTATTTTACAGGCATGTGAAGCGGTTACACGATTCGCCTAGTCTCTTAAAGGTAGACAGCGGTAAGTCAGGATCTGAATCCAGGCGTTCAGGATCATGTTCACGCACTTCATTGTTAACCCAGGCTACACATTGCCTTTAGGCTGAATTTTAGAGGAAGTACATCTTAGTTTTGCATTTATAGCCAAACTTATACTGTGAGTACTGCTTAGTTGCTCGTTGTGTCTTAAAATGTTTCATACAGTTAAACTCATGAAAAAACTTTGTTATTTCCATAAAACAAGTACTCCATCCTCATAAAATGAGCATAATTTATAATATCTGCAACAGGCCCTTGCTATAAAGATCTCATTTCTCATATAAACCTTCTTTAGCACTTTAATGCAACTTCTCTCGGCTGAGGCAAGAAATACAAAGACTAAAAGTTGTAAACTAACAAGCACAATCACAAGTCCAATTACAAATTAGTACCAAGGCCATGCATCTCTCTCTCTCTCTCTGTCTCTCTTTATCTCTCTCTGTGTCTCTCTCACTGTCTCTGTCTCTCTCACTCACTCCCTCTAATTTGAAAGAGAATTTTAGAAAACCAATAAAAGCAATACAGAATTTCAAAACAAAATCATAGGAAACTGGTAATGGCTATTATATTACATATTGTTATCTTCAAAGTAGTTGTTCAGATTACCAGATATAAGCATGTGAAATTGATCAAACATCTGTCTCTCTTGTTGAGCACAAACTCATTATAAATAGACCAGAAGTTTCCTATGAAAGAGACCTGATTATTTTTACTACATGTGTGAAAATTACAAAGACTAGTATTACAAATGCTAGTATATCTGGCAAGGATTTTTGCTTAAATGTGCAAAAGCTTTCAAAATCACATTGCATCCATTCGCTGTTATGTTTCGTGCAAAAATGTGATCACATCAGTTGGAATCTGGTCATTTAAGATGATACTTTGTGTTTTCCAGTAACAAAGAAAAGCCTTACACCCTATCCATCTTCTGCTTTAGTCTCTTCCTTTTTCTTTGCAATTGAAGAGCAAGGTATTCTTTGTCTGCATTTCCGACTCATCCTCCCTATACACTTCAGAAATCAATATGTTCTTCCCATAAATACAAATAACTAATATGATAAAAGTGGTAAAGAGCTCCACTTCTAGAATGGCATCGTGTATAGCCCTGTGGCTATACTTCCCCAAGACACTCCCATTGGTGGAAACTTTACGAAGTTGAACAATTTTAAATTTATAAAAATTGTCCTAAGAGCATATTGCAAATGAAGAAATTTTTATTCAAGAAAACCGACTCAATATCATTAAGAACAGCAGTTTTCTGTGGCACTTCAGCCATGACGTGTCCCTTCAACCCCATAGCTCTCCCTCACCTTCAAATACCGTCAAGCTTGGTTCCATGGAAGCTGTTTGAGTGTGGCCAAGAAGATTAAACTCTACATCACAGCTCCCAATTGAGAAACATGACATCTTGCAAGGAGCGCGTAACAATTTGCAGTTGTCATTTAGTCTTTCTTTTTTTTCTGTACTTAGGACAGGGTTTATAGTATGTAGATTAGACTCATAGTGATACTCCTATGTTCAGCCTCTCAAGCACTGGGATTATAGGCACATGTCACCAAGTCCAGTCTAAATCACTGTTTCAGTGTGCACCGGGGGTAGAACTGGCACAGAATTCTGGGGATCAAAAACTGGCTGCTGGGCTCTGCCAAAGCAGGCCCTTTAGTCTTCTGAGCTATAAGGCTGGCCTCAGTTGTCACTTTTTCCATGGCCAAGTTGTGGAGGTTAAATAGACACAACCGACTACTACACTGTTATTAGGAAAGTGTCCTAGTTAGTTTTCTTATTGCTGACACAAAAGCCCAACACACACAAGTTAAAGGAAGAAAGGTTTATTTAGTTAGCTCACTGTTTGTAAAGGTTCCAGTCCATAATTGGCTAGCTTCAAGGTAGGGTTGTATGGCACACAGCCATCATATGGGAGAAACAGTTCATGGTGGGCAGAAGGTAGAAAAGCAACAAGAGACAAGACAAGCCTCTTTCTGCCCCTTATATTGTGCCCAGACTATTGGCACTAGCATTGTGCCAAGCCATTCATGGCAGGGATTTAGTAATCACCCACTCTCAATTCTCATACCCTAGCAATGTACCGTAAATCCATCACACATCTAGACTTGGCCACCTCTGAAAAAGCCCATCCTACATCTAGACACAAGTCATAATGGAAAGATAAACTTGAATCATCCGCAGGAGAACAGATGCACTAGAGATTATAATTCTCTTCCTGTAATGGGTCCAGAGTACTTCTTCACTTTGCGACCACTCCGATTAGCACTCCACATTTTATGACATTTTCCTATTTATTTATTTGTCCGCTTACTAAACAGTATCCACTTCTGGAGAGAAGGTACAGGTATCCTTTAGGTCATTACTCAATCATTTGCGCACCACTTGCCCAATATGCACACTAGAAAGCATTCTCTGCACAGGTGCACAACGTAGAAAGAGAGATTATCTCGGGCCTCATTCTCTGTGCCATGCCACTAACTAGGCAAGGCTTGGAGAGACCAGAAGTACACCTCTAGCATGAGCTCCACCCCCTATATAATAATAAGCCCAGCGATAGAAAGATACTGCCATCATAGAGTACATCTATCACTTTAGTATGACATGTTTAAATATTTGGGGATGATACCTAGAAGTAGAATACATGGGTCTAATGGAATGCCTATTTTTTGTTTTTTGAGGAATAAATGTATTAATTTCTTTTTTTGATTCTAATTTTATTTCTTCTTTTTTAATTTTAATTTTTACAATTACTAATACATTGCATATTGTTGTCTTCATCATAGTTGTTCAGAGTACAAGATGTAGACACGATTTCTTGTCTATGCATCATCAGTAAAGATTTTTCTTTTGATTGCACAAAGACAGAGTAACTGTATATATAGTCTAATAGTCCATAACAGTAGTGGACTATGAGCTCATCTGGCATTATCAGAAGCTGTTGACTCAAGCCTTTTACAATTTAGCATATTAATACAGCTTTCTTTTTTATACCTCATGGTTAGACTTCCCTGCTGGATGGTCAAGACATGATTTACCCTGAAACCACATACTGTCATCTGCAGAACTTTTGTCAGTGTCAGCCATATGGACGAATCACAGCCATTGCTTCATCACTTTGCTCGTTATGAAAGCCTAAGAATGTTTTCTCTCTGGGCGACTCTCCTTAGGCACACTGAACATCATCAGTCACTTTTCTCTGTGGCCCCATAATCTCCTTGAACAGGAAATTTGGGACACTACTGAAAGAAAGAAAGAGAAAAGGTAATATAAGAGATTATGAGGCTGGGCATGCTGGTGCGTGCCTGTAATCCCAGCACTTGGGAGGCTGAGGCAGGAGGATTAGTGCAAGTTTGAGACCAACTTGGGCTACAAAAGTGAGCTCAAGGCCAGCCTGAACTGCATAGTGAGAGCCTGTTGAAAAAAGACCATAGACATGTATCTCTGCAATTTTGTAAATGGTTAAGTTCCTTAATCTATATGTAGCAGTGCACAATTGTTTTTCACATTCGATAGGGATTTAAAGTTTTGAATATCAACAATTGATGGAGAATACCTGTTTCATGTTATTTCTAAGGTGTTTGATATTCAGAAAGATAGTGATGTTAAGCTCAAGTGTCTGTATAGGGGAATATGGGGAATAATATCATTAAGCTTCTCTTCTGGATGGTTAACAACTTCACTTGGCAGACCAAATAATTAGAGAAAAAGAACGGCTACAATTAATAGCCAATATTTTGGCTCTAAGGAACCTGCATTGTACTGGTCTATAACCATATTAATTTCTATAGAATGCCTCTTCACTCTGTTGGTTGTTTCTTTTGCTCTGCAGAAGCTTTTGGGTTTAATTCCATGGGATATAATACCATGTATTGATTTTGATGCTCTTTCTTGTATGACTGGGGTTTTGTTCAGAGAATCTTTACCTATGTCTATATCTTCTAGAGTTTTACTCCCTATTTTATCTCCCACCAGAGTGTTTCTCTTTTAATATTTACATCTTTGGGTCACTTTAATTTTGTTTGAGTACATGAATGAGAGAGAAATCATGATTCTGTCTTCTGTATGTGTATAGTCAGTTTTCTCAGCATCATTTATTAAAAGGTCTATCTTTCCTTTGGAATATGTTTTAAGCCCCTTGGTCAAATATAAGGTGGCTGAATCTGCTTGGAGTGTTTCTGCATCCTCTGTTCCATTCTATTTACCACATACTGTTTTTGAGCTAGTATCATAATGTTTTTATTACTGTAGCTTTGTAATTTAACTTAAGATGTGGGATTGTGACGCCTCTTGCTTTGTTATTTTTTTTCACTGAATTACTTATACTATTCTGGGCTTTTTATTTTATTTTTTTTTTACTTTTTAAAAAAATTTAAAAATTTTTTTTAGTATTATTTAAATTTAACAATGGTTATATTACATATTTTCATCATCAGATCAGTTTAGATTAATAGATATAGGTATATAAGATTGATCAAATAATTAAACGTTAACACTTTCAATAAACATTACTTTTTTTTTCTTTTCCCCTTTCTTTTTTT
>PVJA010042755.1:0-17137 GCA_004027025.1 Myocastor coypus | reverse complement strand
TCCCAGCGGTGGGGCTTGGGCTGGGCTGGAACAGGAATTTAGTCGCGGGAACGCAGAGGTGGGGCAGAGGGGCGCAGGGGCTTACCCGCGGCGGGTGCGCAGGCTCAGCTCCCAGTGGTGGGGTTTGGGCTGGGCTTGAACAGGAAGTTGGAGCTGATCTTCTAAGAGAGATCAATACAGAGGGGGGAAAAGAAATCACAAAATTTTGGCCACATTATAAACCTAGAGTGCTCCCAAAACATGGATTTAGCCAATATTTAAGAAAAAAATCCATCGAAGTCTCCACCTTTTTACCGACGTTTTTTTTTAAAAAAAAACTTTTGTTTGTTTATTTATTTTTATGGCCAGCTCAGCCTGCCCTGAGGGCAGGGCTGGCGCAGCATGTGTGGCTGGGATCGAACAGCAGTCCCTGCAGCCACCCAATCTTTCCTAAGCAGGAGCTTTAGACCACTGAGCCATTCTTCCGGGCCCCCTTTTTACCATCTTTATGAAAGTTATTCAAAAAGAATCCCCAAAAGTGAAAATAATACATTATGTACAAAAACATTTTTCAGCTGGGAGGAAGGCTCTATTCCCACTCTCAACAACTCTTGACAGCAACTCCTGCCACTACTGTGCCCTCCACTGCAGCACAGCTGTCAGCCTGTTTCTCGGCCTTCTCCTCTATGTTTTTGGAAACTTCATTTCCACTGAGGACTGCATCCCCGTTGCCTCCTTTGACTTCCAGCTCTTGCTTGGCTTTCTTTGAATCATCTTTCCAGGGACTCTTTATCCTCTAGTTTCCTCTTCTTTCTCATAAGGTGGGAAATAGCAGTCACACAATTTGATGAGGAAGCACCATCTGTTGTTGTTCTACTGGCAATCATGGATACTGAAGAGCCTCCTCCACTAGGAATGAAACCCGTAGAACTCTCTACCAGAGTAGCTTTTAGTGCCAATTCAGCCCATTCCCACTATGGTGGAACTCCTTTCCATCTTCTATCTTTTGTCTGATTTCAGGTAGCACTTCCTTCAGTGCCTCAGTTTCTTTCTCATATTCAATAGGTGATCCTTCAGCCTCTTTCATCTGTTCCTTTATTAAAGCCATCCTCTTCTCATTGACTTCAATAGATTTGCTGAACTGTGCTACTGCCTCATCATACTAAGAGCTGTATCTGTAGCTCAAGTCCAGCTAATGGAGATGGTCCTGTGCTTCCAAGTACTGCTTCTATAGGGTCAGGCAGACCTGAAACTCCTCCAAAGCTTGGGCATGGTTCTCAACTTCAACACTTAACTTCTCCAAGTTTAAGATGTGCCTGTGCAGCTGAGTTTCTTTTGTTTTTTGACTTTTAAAAATGATCTTTGCTAAATCCCACATATACAAGCTAAGCTCTAGGTTCCCAATGTCTTCCTCTTCACTTTCTTGAACAGACTTGTTTTTAAGAATGGATTCATTTGGTATTTCTTCTGCCTTGTCATTTTCTTTTTTTTTTTTTTTAATTTTTTTTTCTTGTTTCAGAACCTTTGTTTATTCACTCATTTTTTATGGCCGGCTCAGCCCACCCCAAGGGCAGGGCTGGTGTAGCATATGGTGCCGGGGATCGAACCGAGGTCCCTGAAGCCGCCCAACCTTTCCCAATCAGGCGCTTTAGACCACTGAGCCATCCTGCTGGGCCCTGCCTTGTCATTTTCTTTATCCTCTTCTGAGCATTCAGTTTCTTCACCACCTTACATCTGTTCTTCTGCCTCTTGAGTCTCTTCATTGGCAGCTATTTTAACTTAGTTATCAGGTGCTTTCTCAGTAGCCCTCTAGTCTACTTTGGTTTCAACCCCATCTCCAGCTGCCTTAGACTCTTCTACAGGCAGCTTCATCTCCTCCTGGCTAGGTACTAATTCCACCTTGGCCACCTCTTCTGGAGATGAGTCGTCTTTCATTTCTGCAGAAGTCTTTGGTTTGGTAGGAGTCTGATCTCCTTCAGCTGATAGTCCACTGCCTACACCTTCCTGAGAGAGAACTATGGGTTCCTGCTCTGGCTTTTCAGAGACTCCTGATGCAGACTCCGGAGCTAAGGCCTCTTTGGCTTCTGTTATCATCACTGATGACTCTTCAAAAGAAAGCACTTCTTGTCTAACCAGTTGCTCTAGCAAAGTATTTCCTGGCTCATTTTCAGAGGCAGCTACCTATTCTTCTTGCTCATCCCTACCCACATCTGCTGGCTTGGCTGTGGGCTCCATAAGCTCTCTTCTACCTCCGCTGCAGCACCCTGGTTTTCCATAGTCACAATATGCTGCTCTTCAGAATCTTCTTCTGGCTTCTCTTTTGTGCTTAAGGTTACCTCTTCTTGCTGCTCCTCCAGACCTTTTTCTCTTCATTATTTTTGGTTGTCAGTCCCCAAAACTGGATTTCCTTCCTGTGTGTCTGTTGCTTTGTGTTCTGGCTTCCTGATAGTGAGCTCAGCTTCATCCAGTCCCTCTGGTCCTGCTTTTGGTTTTGCTTCTTCAGAGATTTCACATGGTTGACTTGGTTGACTTGGAGTTGGTGTAATAGTTTCCTGTAGCTTCTCCTTAGGCTCACTTAAATCCGTATTTTCCCTTCCACCCTTCTCCATTTCACTCTTTCGTTCCAAATTGGTTTCAGGCTTTATCAGAAATTGCCTTCTGGTTTTTTGGTGGCTTCTTTTTCTCCCATGGCATCATAAACCTGTTCTCTCAATTCTAGCCTTGCTTCCTCATCTATGTTATCATTTTCTACTAGAGATTCATCTTCTGTTTCTTTGCTTTCCTCTTCCACATGCGTACCTTCCAAGGCATTTCCCAGCATACCATTCTCCATTCTTGCCAACTCCAAAAGTGATTTCCCATAGAAAAAAGAAAGCTTCTCCACACTCATCAGCTTTTTCTTCATACTTCTTACCTAGGAGACTGGCTGCTTTTTAGACTTCATTGACAGCCACTGGAATATCCCCCATCACTAGATGTTTCTGTCCTAGCCCTAACAGCTTCTTAGCTTCATTATCCACACTCAGACTTTCTGCTTCATCTGAAGAAGTAGAAGGAGCAGAAGCATCTTCAATTCTGTAAATCCCAATGTTCAAGAAGCGGAGGCAGGAAGATCCTAAGAGTATGGCCAGCTTGAACTACACAGAGCTCAAGGCCAGGCTAAACTACACAATAAGACCTTCTTGGCAGAGACTAGCTTGGTGATGATGGCAGCTGTGCTTGTGGGCTCTGTGGCCATCATTCCCCTAAGGTAGTTGGCCAATGGGTGGAAAGGAGCCTGTGATGAAAACAGGGGATTTAGGACACCAGAAACTCCCTTATGGAGAGAAAATGACAGATTCCAGATTCTTCATTATGTACTGAAATGTTATATAGAGAACGATATGGAAGACAGATTGCAGGCTCTGGGCCTCATGGACTACCTCTAGAGGTGACCTTGAAATAGGTCTTCTGTGACATGTGGATGGCATTGCCTTTTATGGAAAGACTGGGTGAATGAGGTGACCCTGTATGAGCACTAAGCTCAGTGCCTCTAGTCTGGCTGGCAAAGATACTGGTACACAGGTGTCTTGTGGCCTCCTCTCCAACACACTTGCGTCCCATCCAACACAACAAGCTGGCTGCCTTTTGCCTTGAGCTCTGTATCCTGCCATGGTTACCTGCTGGCTCTTTGTCCCATGCATACCTGTGTTCTCACAGAGCCTGAGTGACAGAGAACCTTTACATGTCTAGCCATAGCCAGGGAGGGCAGGCATCTTTGGCCTGGATCTAACTGCCACTGTACATTGCTAGAGAAAACTAAATTTTATGTGTACTGATAGAATGTGATGACTAGCCTCACAGGGACCTTTCATTAGCCAGCTTTCTATCTCCACATGCATCAGTGATGGCTGATTGTCTCTAGCCTGATCTGTCCATTTTCTGCAGGACCAGATGGTGTCCAGAACCAGACATACCATAATGACTGTGCCTCTCAGAGTGAGATCAGCCACAGAAGAGCACTTGGTCATGGAGATAGGATTACAAATCATAGATCCCATGTTTCTGATTCTCACAGATGCTCACTGGAGGGGGAATTCATGGAGTGGGAGATGCTGCCATACCACAGTATCTACTGACATGCTGATTACCATCATTCCATTCAAGCAACCAATCATGAATTCCCACCTTTGGTTACACCAGGATGGATAGATTTTGTAGGTGTGCTCTGCCATGTGCTTCTTTCATATTTCTGCTTTAGGCTGTGGCTTATTTCAGAAGGAATCTAAATGGCAGAAGCTATGCAGAGTCCCTCGCTGCATTGATTAATTATTACATTAGCAAATGTTGGCCTATAAGTGTGAGACTCTGATGTGAAATAAAAATAGTGTGTGAGGGTCCAAGCCTGTTCCTTTCTACTTCATGATGTACTTATTTAGAAAGGTCACACTGTATCTCTTCCTCCGCCTGCTCTTCCTTGTGGCATCTAGGCGATTCTGGCAGGACCTCTCAAATGGCTACTATGAGGGCCTCCTGGGAAGCCCCAAAAGCCAGGCTTTCCTCCTGTCCTGTACTGAGGATGGCTCTGTTTGGTGTATTTATATATTCCAAATATTTTCTTTTGAATCCTGTCAGCTCTTTGTAACTATAAGGGGTGATCAGAATATATGGTCACTGTTTTAATTTTAAAAACCCATGGCGACAAAAGACATATTGTCATTAATTTGCCTTAAAATTTCCCTCCTGACTGAACATATTCCATTGATCTTGCCACTTTCTGAAGCAGTTCTAGAAGTCTTCATTTGGACCTTTACGAAGTGGAACTAAAAATACAGTGAATGGTGCTGCTGAGTGCTACCCAGTGGAAAGGCAGACACATAAAACATGATTCTGTGTACTTATCCTTCTGTTTATGAAATCTGACAGTGACTAGTTCTTTGCCCAAATCAAAATGACCATAAAAGGTAAACATTTTTAATTGATTCAAGACATTGGGGAGATAGTTCAGTGGAATAAGTGCTTCCCTGGCAAGTGCAAGGCCCTGAGTTCAATCTCTGGTACCAAGGGGGAGGGGGAATAGAGTTGCCATGATAGTGAGACTAAAGATAGGACAGAGGACTTCCAAAGCT
Organism: Myocastor coypus; assembly: GCA_004027025.1. NCBI lineage: Eukaryota > Metazoa > Chordata > Mammalia > Rodentia > Myocastoridae > Myocastor > Myocastor coypus. The sequence continues at coordinate 12,050 of PVJA010042755.1, read as the reverse complement.
GCTCAAGAACATGACAAGGCAGTTAAGAGTGTTTAGACAAAGGGGATTAATGGCAATGTGTCGTTTACTGTGTTTTTTACTGTCTTAAACTTAAAATTTAAACACTAGTTTTCAATCATAGCTCATATAGTTCTTATTTTCAACAAAGAGTAAAATTTCTGATTTGCATTGAACAATCATAATCTGAAGACAAAAACCTTCATCATACAAAGTTAATATTCTAATTCTTTAACTTAATTGAAATACCAAAAGTTCCTTGCAGAGGATCCCAGGAAAAGATGGGATCTTAGTGTCCTCTCTCACTCAGCAAGACCCCAATGCTGCCTTCAAGCCTCTGTCAAGGCCACCTGCCCCTAGGGTGGTGATTGTGGGAAGGTCTTTATGCATTTCCCAGGCATGTTGCTGGCTAGGGCTGCACATAAACATATTGGCTTTGTTTGTTGCCCATCAGAGGGTAATAGCTGTTGGTTTTATTGTACCGTTCTGGGACAAGAGGAGGATGTTTTTTTCCAAGACTTGTGATTGGCTGACTTTGTGTTCTGAGTATGAGGAGCTAGGCTACCATCATTTATGCCCTTTCCTGAGGAGTTACCTATGAACATAACCAGAGAGGATGGAAAGGGGAGGTATGGGTCTGAGTGACCATAGTTTCCCTGTTCCTGGACACCTGTCAGTAAGTCAGCATGCCATCTGTTAGTTGGTCTTTATAGTCTGGTGGTGGGAACAGGGAGAACTTGGGGGACTTGAAGAAAGGTAGTTCCTGAGTTTCTCCAAGACAAGGAAGGTAATGAGTCACCACATATCTTCCTCTGTAGCTTTGCTGCAGGCACTGCAGTCTTTGTGGTGACACTCATGACAGAGTGATGCCTGCCCACTCCCACACCTGTGTGAATCATTGATCACCTTCATGCCACCTGCTGAAGGTGCTGGCAGGCTCTGCCTCAAGATGGCCTGGGGGTGCTGCAGGATGTGTGCTGACAGTTTGCCTTCCTGTGACTGTCATGATTACGCTGTGTGGCCTGTGATCTTGACACACGGGTGTGAGGGGTGGACCCATCATTAACCTCTTCTGGTTTGTGGTGCTTGTCTAATTAATGCAGCACCCTGGGCCTCTTGGGAGCTGAATGGTAAGTGGAGAGCAGGATGCAGGCTGCTTCCCATCACTTGTCTTTTCATTCAGTAGATATATGTTGGATCCTTCCTGTGTGCTGGGCCTCATGCTGTGAGACCATGACATATTAAAAGTGTCATATTCTGGGACAAAATAGACCTGGACAAGAGCCCTTCCCCCAAGGCGGCCACTAATTCCACTGCATAGCAGGAGCAGGCTAAGAGGCATGGACACCACTGTTCAGTAGAGGTACTGTGGATTATGATTTGCTGGGTGTACCACCTCAGCTGGCACTTCCATAGCATTATTGCTTGTTTGTTTGTTTGATTTTTGAGACAGGGTCTGCTGTGTAGCCCAGGTTAGCCTTGAACTCCTGATCTGTCTTACTGAGCCTCTTGAGTACAGGGGTCTCAGCTGGGTACCACCAGGCCTCACTCAGGGTTGTCATCTGTATTGACAGTGGCCCTCAGCTCAGTCATCAAGGCTGACACTGTGAGGGGAAAGGGCAGCACTGGACTCACACAAGAACTTCCTTTCCTTGTGAATGAGAATGGCTTTTAATTTAAAAATAAGTAGTACAATAGTGTCCCAATGCCATAAGATGTATTACATCCCATGTGGACTTATATCTCTGAGTATTCATCAAAAGTTTTGAAGTGGTTTATGATATGAGATCATATAAAATAGCACAATTAACAAACAGAACCAAAAAGCTATGGAAATGACCAGGGGAGTCCTTTTTATATCATTTTATTAGTACATGTGTGTAGTACATAATGTTTTTCATTCCTTGCGTGAAGTCAGCACATGTATGTAACACATCTTCATTCTTTTTTTCATCCCCTGTGTCTCCCTCCCCTCCTTCTTCCTGCTATCTCTTGATCTCCCCTTTTTTTCATATATGTTGGTAGTATATAATGATTACCTTCCTTGGGTAGAGTTGGTACGTGTATGTAACACATCCCAGCTTATGGTTTCTTTTTTCCATTCCTTATCCCTTCTCTACCCCTTCCTCCATCTCTTGATCACTTTCCATGCTGAGAACCATCTATTTCCCTACTTCCTATTATCTACCTCTTATTTGGCTATTTCACTCAGTTTCTCATATAAGAGAAACCATGTGATATTTAAGCTTATACATCTGCTTTATTTCATGTAACATTATGGTGTCTGGGAGTACCCATTTTCCTACTAATGACTCAAATCTAATTTTCTGTATACCAGAGTAGTAATCCATCATGTGTGAATACTGAATTTTCTTTATCCACTTTGTTGATGGACATTAATCTGCTTCCAAAAGTTGGTTATTATGAATTGTCCTGCTAATTTTTGTGAAGAGACAGAGACTGAGTGGTTGCTGCCATATTGCTGACCTCGAGCAGCAGTCAACTCCATGTAGAACCTGGGAGCAGGAGATTCAGAACAGAAACTCTTGTCTCATCCTTCTCCTGTGAAAATTTTTTGATCTTCAGCTACAGTTTTTGTCAGTCATCAATTTTATCTTAAACACGATGGCTAGCAATGTTACCCACAAGACAGATCCTCTCTCCATGAATTCTCATGTGTTTATTGGGAATCTGAACACTCTTGTGGTGAAGAAATCTGATGTGGAGGCCATTTTCTCAAAATACGGCAAAATTCTGGGTTGCTCAGTTCATAAGGGCTTTGCCTTTATCTAATATGTTAATGAGAGAAATACCCAGGCTGCTGTACCTGGAGAGGATGGCAAAATGATTGTTGGCTAGATGTTAGATATTAATCTAGCTGCAGAGCCAAAAGTGAAGAAAAAGGAAAAGCAGGTATGAAATGATCTTCAGCGGAAATGTATGGGTCAGTACCAGAACAGCCTTCTCTATCTGCTCTACTCAGCTCCTCTTTTGACTTGGATGTGACTTTTTTTTTTTTTTTTAAGTTTGCACGACCAGGGTTGGAACTCATGACCTTGCACTAGCCAGGCAGGCACTTGTGCCACGGAGCTATCTATCTGGCCCCTGGACTATAACTTTCAGCGTGATTATTATGATAAGATGTACAGTTGCCCAGCATGTGTCCCCCCTCTTCCTCCTATTGCTCGGGGGTGTAGTGCCCTCAAAATGCCAGCATGTATCAAGAAACACCTCCCGAAGAGACAAGAGTGGTTTCAATTCTAAGAGTGGCCAGCAGGGATCTTTATCCAAGTCTGGAAAGTTGAAAGGTGATGTCCTTCAGGCCATTAAGAAGGAGCTGACCCAGATAAAGCAAAAAGTAGATTCTTTACTGGAAATCCTGGAGAAAATTGAAAAGGAACAGAGCAAACAAGCAGTGGAGATGAAGAATGATAAGACCGAAGAGGAGCAGACCACCACCTACCAGAAGAAAGATGAGACTAATGTGAAGATGGAGTCTGAGGGTGCTATGGATGACTCTGCTGAGGAGGGGCATCTCCTGGATGATGACAAAAATGAAGATTGGGTGGAGGACCAGCTGGAGTTGATCAAGGATGATGAAAAAGAGGCTGAGGAAGGAGAGGATGACAGAGACAGTGCTAGCACATATTTTGGTTTAGAAGTCTTGTCCCATTATGTTTTTATGTAGGCGCTTGTCTAAGATCAAAATTTCACCAGATCTTCTCCCCTCGTATCTTCAGCACATATTCACTGTTCTCCCTGTGTCCTATCATGTTCATAATTTCCCTTGCCTAGTACTATTTTCACTTTCTCTGATGTTCCTAGTAGTTTTCTTAAGTCTTCTCCTATAATTTCTGCTTTTTAATTTTGATAACTCTTTATGGCTTAACAATAAAAAGGTAGTATGGTTTTTATCACCTGTCTCCACAATAATCTCTCTTTATGCAGACAGCATGGTTATTTTCACTTGTATATGATATCAGTAGTTGCTTCCTTAACTGCAATGGGAATCTTATTTAGTGTTGCATATGAAAGCAGCTTTGTTTGATTTAAGAATTACGTATATCACTCCACATCGAGTACTTTATGGGCCTGTTAAACACAAATGTAACAATGTATTTTTGTGAATGAGAGCGTGTCAAATGCATCCTCTAGAAAAATTAATGTAATAGTCTTTGTTTTCTAAAGTTGATACTGTGGGTTATTTTTTTATGAACGCCTGATGTTTGGAATCTTTTTTCTCAAAATAAACAAGTCCTTATTAAACCAGGAATTTGAAGCAAACAACCTAGTTTTTTATTTTTGTATAATTGTTTACTTCTGTGTTCTTATAAGTAGGAAAGCTTTTTTCCTCTGGTCTTCTGCAGTGTGCTTTCCAAGTAACTGAGGGTTCCTACATTTATTTTACAAACAATGACTTTGTATACATGTGAATTAAACCTTTGTTGTTATTCTGATTTCAATTAATTACATTGAATTTTATCATATTATACCATTTAGTACTTAAATTTCTAAAGGTGGATGTGTTAGATTGCTGCCAGAGTTGTGATGCTTGCCTTGGTTTTCCAAAAGGCCTAGTTTATTCTTGTTTATCTTTTAGCTTTTCAACATAGTTAGAAAGGAACTGATGATTTTTATTGTTTATTGGTACATTTTAGGTATACATAATGAGCATATTCATGATAGGAACTGATATTTTAACATATACAGACCTTGGAATCCTTGTAAAGTTGCTATTAATTGATAACATGGTGTGAAGACTTTTTTTAATACTGTCTTCTGTGGGAAAGTCATGTCTTGTTTATAAATATTTGAGCTCCTTTTGTGTGACATGATACCACAGAATTGAAGAAAGAAATTGAACTATAGCCTACCCTAGAACCCCAAATGCATGTTTTCCAGCAAGCTTCTTTTGAATGTTAATTTAGTAAAAAAAAAACTTACATAGACTATTTCTTAATCTAATGTCATCTCTGTTGAACTTCTAGCAAGTAACCCTTAACTAGAAAATCAACTGGATATGTAGAAGAAAATTTTAGAAGTCCAGGATGCTAATAAAATTTATTTAACATTAAAAAAGATGAATTGTGCTGCTATAAATATGGGTATGCATGTATCTTATGATGCTTTTAATTCTTTCAGGAAAGTACCTAGAAGGAAAGTAATTGGGTCAAACGAAATTTCTTGTTTCAGTTTTTTGAGAAATCTCCGTATTGATTTTTACAGTGGTTGCACTAGTTTATATTCTCACCATAGTAGAGAAGGATTTCTTTACCCTGAAGTCTCTCCAACATTTGATATGATTTGATTTCTTGTTGGTCCCCTTCTTTCTGGGTCTTATCTTTCAATTAGGTCTGTTATGTCAAGTGATCCATGTTTTGTTTTCTTTGTGTGTGTTTTTTTGTTTATTTATTTTTTGAGTCCTTTACGTATTCTAGATATAAGTCCCCTGCTGGAGGAATTGCTGGCAATTCTTTTTCCTATTCCGTAGTTTGTCTTTTTCTTCTGTTCATTGTTTCTTTTGCTCTACAGAAGCTTTTTAATTGAACATATTTAGGGTTTCAAGGATAACCAGTATTTGGCCCTATTCCTTCAAGGCTAGTGAGGACTCAGGACGTAGGAGAACCTGTACTGTAACATCCTATAACTCAGTGGTATCACAAATTTTCTGTTCAAGGAAATTATGAGGCTACAGAGGAAAAGGGACCAATGATATATAGTGTGCCTAAGAAGAGTCACATAGAGAGAAAACATCCTCTCAGGCTTTCAAGAGAGCAAATTGGTCAGGCAGTGGCTGTGACTCATCCAGATGGCTGACACTGACAAAAGATCTACAAACTGCTGTCACATGGTTTCAGAGTAAATTCCCTAGGGGCCTTAACTGACCTTATCAGATACAAAAGTTACACTTTTTGTTATATAGGTCTTGCTTTATCTTGGTCTTAACCATCCAGCAGAAAAGTCTAACCATGAGGTTTAAAAAGTAAAGCCATATTGATATGCTGAACTGTAAAAGGCTCAAGTCAACAGCTTCCAACATAGCCAGTTCTACTGATAACCCACTACTATTTTGGACTATTGAACTATATATACAGCTACTTTCTCTTAGTTCAATAAGAAGAAAGACTTGTACTAATATTGTTTAGACAAAATATGTCTGCATCTTATGCTCTGAACAACTACTACAAGGACAACACTAGTAAAACTGTCTCATTGCTATTTCTTTCTCATTAAAATTAATACAAAATAAATAAAAAGTGCATGCATTCTGTTAAATACACTTCTGCTTTGGACATATTCTCAAAATAATGAATGATTTCTTTTTGATTATGTTTTTCTGTTTTATTAATAATATGAATAATCTCATTCACTGAGTTTCAGAACTATTTCTTGTGCAACTGGTGTTCTGTTCAGAAAACCCCTGCCTACACCTGTAACCTCAAGATTTTACCTATTTTGTCATTCAACAGGTTAAATATTTCTCATTTAACATTTAGTTCTTTGATCCATTTTAATTTTTGTTTAGTACATGGTAGTATGAATCTAGATTCAATTTTCCCCTTGTGGATATAGTCAGTTTTCTCAGTACCATTTATTAAAGAGGCTACCTCCTTTGGTGTGTGTTTTTGGCTTCTTTGTCAATTAGTTGAGTATACTTGGAGTTGTTCTGCATTCTCTGTTCTGTTCCACTGATCCTCATGTGTGTTTTTGTATCAGTATCATGGTGTTTTTACTGCAGTAGCTTTGTAATATAACCTCAAATCCAGGATTGTGATGCCTTCCACTTTGTACTTTTCAGACAGGATTGCTTTTAGTGTTATTCTGAGTTTCTTCAAGTTCTTCTGGTTATGAATTTTAGAACTGATTTCTTCAGTTGCATGAAGAATACTGTTGGAATTTTGATTGGAATTGCATTAAATTGGTATACAAATTTTGAAAGTATGGTCATTTTAACTATATAATATTGGTTCTGCCTGACCATGACCAAAGCTATCTTCCCTTTTTCAGAATACTGTAGTTGATGTTATAGAGATCTATCTTTGCTTGCTTAGGTTAAATTTCTTAAGTATTTGACCTTTCTTGAGGCTGTTGTGCATGATATTTTCCCCTAATTTCTTTTCTAGTGAGCTCATTATTAGTGTACAGGAATGCTGTTGATTTTTATGTGTTGATTTTAATTCTGTTGCATCAATCTGAATTTGGTTATTAATGAGTCATTTTTTTTTTATCTTTTGATCTTCTATGTAGAGGATCATGCTATCGGTAAAAAATGATAATTTGATTTCGTCCTTTTTTTTTTTTTCCAGTACCAGGGATTGAACTCAGTACCCTGTACTTGCCAGGCAAGCACTTATTCTACTGAACTATCTCCCTGGCCCCCTTCCTTTCTTACAAATATCCCTTTGCTTTCTTTTTCTTACATAATTACTCTTGTTAATGTTTCAAGTACTATGTTGAATAATAGTGGTGACAGAGGACATACTTGACTTGTTCTTGTTTTTAGAGGGAAAACTTTCAGGTTTTTCCCACTTAATATGATGTCAGTTTGTCATAAATGATTTTTTATCACACTGAGATAAGGGTTTTACATACCTATTTTCAGGGTTTTTATTGTAAAAAGATGTCAGGTTTTGTCAAATGCTTTTTCTGTGTTTACTGAAATGATTGTGATTTAGTCCTACTTGTATATTACATTTTTGATTTTTATATGTTGAATTAAGATTGTTACATATTTGAGATAAAAGCTTACTTTGTCATGATGTATGGATGATCTTTTTGATAATCCATTGCATTCATTTGTATCTTGTTGAAAGTTTTTTATATCTGTTTTCATTCAAGAGAGTGGCCTATATTTCTCCTTTTCTGGAAGTGTTCTTGTCTGGCTTTAGAAACATGAGAATGGTAGTTGCCATGAATGGTTTTGAGAATATTACCTCCTTTTCAATTGCGTTAAAAATTTTGAGCTTTCTTGTTTCCAGCTGCATGGAGGCAGCTCATGCATCTGGGACACCCTGAAGTTAAGACTTTTCTTTGCACACCTGAGGCTACCATGGGTGCTCTGCAGCTGTCAACATGCCACAGAATGAACATATTGAATTACACTCTAAATGCTATGGGTACTGCTTGTGATTACCAGGAGAAAAAGAGAAAGAAGGAACGTCAAGAGGCTCATGCAAGGCAAAAAATAATAATTTGCCTGAAGGCTAAGCTGTACCACAAACAGTGCCATGAGGAGAAAATACAAATGAGGAAGACTATCAAGATGCATGAAAAGAAAAACAACAAACAAAAGAACAATGAAAAGACTCCACAAGTAGCAGTATCTGCCTACCTTCTGGACAGAGAAGGACAGTCTCATGCAAAAGTACTTTCCAACATGATTAAACAAAAATGAAAAGACAAGGCAGGAAAATGGGAAGTTCTTCTGCACAAAGTTTGTACCCAAAGAGAAATGGAAATATTAAATGTTACTCAAACTGGAAACAGAAAAAAGAAGGCATGGAAGAGGATGGTTACTAAAGTCTGCTTTGTCGGAGATGGCTGTATAAGAAAACCACCTAAATATGAAAGATTCATTAGAGCAATGGGCTTATGTTTTAAGAAGGTCCATGTAACACATCCTGAGCTGGAAGCCCACCTTTGGCCTGCCGATACTTGGTAAGAAAAAGAATCCTTCATTGCCACTGTGTACAACTTTGGACTGTACCAAAGGAACAGTGACTGAGGTGAATGTGAGTTTGGCTTTGTGAGACAAGGAGGTAAGGTTATTTGGGGTAAATATGCCCAGGTAACCAACAATCCTGAAAGTGATGGATGCATCAAGGCAGTCTTACTAGTTTGACAGATGTTTCATACAATAACTTCTTACACTTACTGAAGATAATAAACCAGTCAGGAAGACCATAACTTCAATACTGTTGAACAACTCTCATGACTACATTCATCAAGAAAACTATTTATTAAATTGTGAAAACATTAAAATGGCCCAGTTTAAAAAAAATCTTGAGAAGTATTGATGTTAGTACTTCCTTGGAGTTTTTATAGAATTCAGCAGTGAACCCATTTGGTCCTGGTCTTGTTGGTAGGTCACTTGTTACTGTTTTGATTTTCCTATTATTGAATTATTCAGGGTTTTAAAATCTTGGTTCAATTTTGATAATTCATATATGGAGGAATCTATCCATTTAGTCTAAATTCTCTAATTTATTGACAAACAGGTTTGCAACATAGTTTTTAATAATGTATTTTAACAATATTATAATTTCATATTTTTCATTTCTAATTGTATTTGGGTATTTTTCTTTTCTTTTTGTGTTAGATTAACTAAAGGTTTGTCTATTTTGTTTATTATTTCAACGAATCAACCCTTAGGTTCATTGATTTTTTTTTGTCTCAATTTCATTGATTTTGCCTCTGTTTTTAATACTTTCCTTTTTTATACTAGTTTTGAGTTTGAATTGTTCTTGTTTTTATAGCAACTTGAGGTTATTTATGTGGGTTCACTTTGTTTTTGTGATGTGGACATTCACAGCTATAAACTTCCCTCTTAGGACTCTTTTCAATGTGTGCTGTAAGTTCTGATATGTTGCATTGGCATTATTTAGTTCTAGCAACTGTCTTTCCATAAACCATTGTTAAATTAATAGTTTTGTTTAGCTCTCATGTCTTCATAAAATTTCTGTATTTTTGCTTTTTGTTGTTGTTGATTTCTAACCTTGATTTCCTAGTTGTTGCACTGTGGTCTGATAATATGCGTGGTATACTTTCAGTTTTTTAGTTACTTAAGGCTGATTTATTGACTAGTATATGGTTTATTTTTAAGAAAATTCCATGTTCTGGTGAAAAGAATGTTGTTTCGTGGAACACTCCCTAGCTATTAAGTGCATTGTTTCTACTTTTTATTTTAAAGAGAAAAATGAAAATAAAAGTTTCACAATGGGCTGATAAAGGGGTAACAAAATTATTACATTGCATATTATCTTCATAGTAGTTACTCAGTGTATAAGATATAGGCATGTCTAAGCAGTATTGGTACAAACCTTTCTTTCCAACAAACTAAAAAAAAAAAAAAAACTAGCTGTGTAAACTACCTTAATCACATTTTTTCCTTCCTTTCCCCTTTCTCTATCATTTTTTCTTTTGAACCATTTCACAATTCACTATATCTATTTTCACTTTAGGTCTTATTACTCATTTAGCTTCTCACACCAGTGAGACAATATGATGTTTACACGTGTGAATCTGATTTATTTCACTTATGAGTATGGTCTCAAGTTGCATCCATTTACCTAAAGAAGTCTCAAATTCATAAAAAAACTGTCCTGGGGGAAAAAAAAAATTAGGCTCTATTTCCTCAGTGGTGATGCACCTCTAATTGTTCCACTCATGAGGGATTCTGACATCCAGATAGAGTGCTCTGTGAGTGCGAGAGGATGTACAATTTTAAGTGATGATTTTAGATCATTAAAATTTATGAGTTCAGCAAAAATTATATTATTGGTTTGGATAGTGAAATGCAATGATTTTTATAGAGACATAGAAAATTTATTTTAACACACTGATATTTTTATATGCGTGTAGTAAATTGAAAAATTAAAAGCCCACACTCCAAATAATACAACAAAATATTCTAATGATATGTTATTATAGACTTGATGTGCTTTTAAAAACAATGTAAGGGTCGGCCAAAAAGCTCAGCAGATTAAATCACCTGCAAGCAGGCAGTGGCCAGTGATTCTATCCCCCAGCCTGCTGTGCCAGCCCCACTCCTGGGGCACTCAAAAAAAAAAAAAAAAAAAAGTCTCAAGTTTACACTTCTTTTACAGCTGAGTAGTACTCCATTACATTAAAGAACACATCTTTTTAATCCATTCCTTGACTGATGGACATTTGGGGTGTTTCACAGATTTAACTGTTACAAATTATGGTGCTATAAATATGGATGCACAGAGCCGAGACCCGAGTCCCAGCCGATAGCAGAGCCCGCGCGTCCGCCGCGGGTAGGCTGCCTGTGCCCCACTGCCCCACCTCTGCGTTCCTGCGACTAACTTCCTATTCCAGCCCCAACCTGAGTCCCAGCAGGTAGCAGAGCCCGCGCTGGGTCAGGATCCTTGGCCCGCCTTCCCTTCCCCCCCCCCTTTTTTTTTGAACCCCTCCAACCCAAGCTCCAGCACCAAACCCATCAAACATCTTGTCTGGCAACCCATCTGGTCCACGAGCCTACCAGGACTACTCAATCCCAAGCTCCACCTCCACCTACAGACTACATCCGCCAGGATTCACAGAAGCTAGCAGCCAGAGCTCCAGCACAGAGTCAGGAACCTCTGTAGAGGAACCAGCTTAGAGTCTCCAGACCAAACGGCCATAGACACAGCATAAGGCCACCAAAGTGCAGAGGCCGCTTCCATACAAAATGATAACAACAAGGAGTAGGAGGCAATCTCAGGGCCCGTGCCCACCCAAACCAAATACAGAAGACACTATCATGGAAGAAAATAGGAACCATACAGATGAAACCTTTGAATTGGTACCATCTGAGGCAGACACACAAGTTCAGAAACTTATGGAGCAACTGAGATCAGAGATAACATCTGAAGGAAAAAAAGTGGAAAAACGGCTAGAGAAACGTACACAGGACATTAGAGCAGAAATAATATCTAAATTTGACAAAGACATGCCTAAATCAATAGCATCCCAAGTAGGGGAACAACTACACAAAAGTAGAAAGGAGAACAGAACAGAAATAATCTCTATATTAGAGAGAGAAAGGATAACCATAATGACAGACTTCAATACTATTAAAGAAGACATCGATAAAAAACTAGAGGAGAATAGAAAAATGATGGACTCCCTCACGGAGCAATATAGGAAAGACATAGATCGCATGAAACAGTTTCAAAGAGATATACAAGAAAATAAAACCTCGATCACAAGTTGGCAGAGCCGAATGAACGAAAATGAAGATAGAGTTTCGAACCTTGAAGACACAGTTGCAGCCAGTGAAAGAGTAAGAAAGGATCTTTTAAAAACAACCAGAATGCAGGAAAAAATAA
>PVJA010042754.1:0-17137 GCA_004027025.1 Myocastor coypus | reverse complement strand
AAGGGAGAAAAGAAAAAAAAAAAAGTAATGTGGATTTAGAAAGGTTAATGTTTAATTGTTTGATCAATCTTATATACCTATATGTATTAATCTAAACTGATCTGATGATGAAAATACGTAATATAACCATTGTTAAATTTAAACAATAAAAAAATTGAAAAAAAAAATATATACTCTAAAGATGGGGCCGGGGAGATAGCTCAAGGGCACAAGTGCCTGCCTGGCAAGTGCAAGGACCTGAGTTCGATCCCCCATTCTGCAAACAAAAATAAATACATAAAAAGTTTTTTAAAAACCAACAAATATACTCTAAGAGAAGGGGGAACCAAAAGCTCCTATACCAGCTCAAATTCACAGCCAACCTCTGAACCTGGCTGGATCTATGGGACAACGATGTGCTCTCAGGGCTGGTCCAGAGCACATATTACTCACCTTCACCTGAGCTGAACAGACAAGCAAAGACTCTCACACAGGGAGGACGTGGGACCCAAGGGGAGGGACTTTCTGTGGGACAGCTGCAATTTACACAGCAAGAAAAATTTCTCATTCAGGTTAGCAACTACTCAAATTTTTTTTTTTTTTTTTTTAAGACAGGGTCTCACTGTGCAGTTCAGGCTGGCCTTGAGCTCACTTTTGTAGCCCAGGCTGGTCTCGAACTCACACTGATCCTCCTGCCTCAGCCTCCGGAGTGCTGGGATTACAGGCGTGAGCCACCACGCCCGGCAGCAACTACTCAATTTAAAAGAACAAAAATTAAGGTTAATTTCCACAACACCCCCTCTCAAGTGTTGATTAGGATCCATGAGCAAGTTGTGAAATCAACTTAGCTGACAGAAATCAGAGTGCTTAAAAAAACTTGAATAGAAACTAGAAAATATTAAAATACAGCCGGGCCATGGTGGAGCATGCCTGTAATCCTAGCACGTGGAAGCCTGAGGTAGGAGGATCAGTGTGAGTCTGAGACCAGCCTGGGCTACAAAAAGTGAGCTCAAGGCCAACCTGAACTGCATAGTGAGACCCTGTCTCAAGAAGACAAAAATAATAATAATAATTAATAAATATTAAAATACTGCCTATGAAACTTGCAACTCAGTTTTATTTTTAAAATATGCATGTACATGAGTGTGTGCATACTACATAATGATGGAAAATATAGTCAACAGTCTTAAAAATAAAGAAACAGATCAATCTCACTCATATACACATCTCCAGAAATCGAGCTTTTCCATTTTTTACTGGGCCATTCTCACAAGATATCTGTTCTGGCCACCTGCAGCTCACAACAGTCCAGGTTCTTCAAGTTCAAAAGCAGTGTGAGAAACACACCACACACTTGTCCCTTCCCACTTTCCTTGTTCCTGAGAAGGAAGGAGCGCTCTGATAACCACTTAATGCTTTTTCTCTCCACTAACTGGTGTTATGTAGAAGGTATTTATCTTGTTTAAGTCCCTGAGATAAGAAAAACAAGTACAAATTAGAAGTAGTGACTCATGCCTGTAATCCCAGCATTCCCGAGGCTGAGACAGGAGCGCTGCTGCAAGTTTAAGGCCAGCATGAGCTATATAGTGAGATGCTTTCCCCATCCCCCAAAAAAGGATACAAGAAAAATAGGTCCAAGGTTTGGGATGAAAACTGCTTATAAGCATCAACCTACCGTATGCTTGACACTTAACGGATTTTCACCAGCCTAGCACCACTCAACAGCCACACAACAGTAGAAGATTCAGAGCGTGTGTAAAGCTGCATCTCAGTCTATCCCCACTCTCCCAGAATGCTTCTGCCACATGGTTAATGCATTTTTGTCTGTATCATCTCTCCCAACTCCAACTATCACCCCACTTCTAACATCCAGCTCTGCCCAACATCCCCCCAACAATCCTTTATCCCTTTTGTTCATTTTGCATGAAACTCAAGGATATTTTTTAGTGGCACAGTCAAGGACCCTTCCATCATTGACACAAAAAGAATCAAAACTTTGAGTAATTTTCTTTTAAATAGCATCTGTGCTGTATGAATGGACAACCTTGGCTTTATAGAAAATAAAGTGCCCAGTCACCAAGTATCCAAAAGAGCTGGAAACTTCTGTGTAGCTTTGCCCACTCAACCAGCCCATGCAATCTATCAGAAAAGGAATTTGCTTTGGATTGCATCCATTTGCCATGGAACTCATCCACATTCTTCAACCTCTGCCATAAGTAAGTACTGCCTACTGCTCTGTGTTTTTATCATCAAGTGTTTGGGAACATATGCCACAGAGAACACTGGAAGAGGGGAGTCAGCCCACCAAGCGCTTGATTCCCAGCCATGTCTTCAGGATTAACATGGAGTCCTTGATCTATGGGCAATAAAAAAAAATTAATGGAGCCAGGTGAGGAGGTACAGGCCTACCATCCTAAGTACTTGGGAGGCTGAGGCAGGAGGATCACAAGTTTGAAGTCAGTCTGGGCAACTCAGTAAGACCCTGTCTCAAAACAAATGTTAAAAAGGGGGTGGGGTAGGAAGCTCCTAGAGGAGTTCAGTGGTATAGAGCCCCAGGTTCAAACCCCAGAACAGAAAGACAGACTGAGGGATGAAGGAAAGAGGAAAGAATGGAGGGGCAAAGGGAAGAGAACTATCGAACGGTTGTCATAAATCTCCTATTAGAGCGGCTTTTGTCCCTGCCCCCAGTTAAGCTTCGGGACCAAGGTGAGCTTCCCCCAGTTCCCTAGAGGACAGGGTCTTTATGTCCCCTCCAAAGGGTGCAACCATCCATTCATTCTTTTGACAATCCTAAAACAATATATTGGCTGTGTGTTCTGAGCTAGTAGGTGCAAAAGATTGCAAAAAATGAGTAAGGCAGCATCCCTGCCCTCAAGACGTCCCGTGAGACAAATGGAAAGATTTTTTTTTTAATTTTTTATTTATTTATTTTTTTTTTTGTTTCAGAACCTTTGTTTGTTTATTCACTCATTTTCATGGCCGGCTCAGCCCGCCCCGAGGGCAGGGCTGGCACAGCATGTGGTGCCGGGGATCGAACCGCGGTCCCTGAAGCCGCCCAAGCCTTCCCATGCAGGCGCTTTAGACCACTGAGCCATCCCGCCAGGCCCCATGGAAAGATTTTAAATTGGTGAAGGAAAAAGAATTGTGATCAAAAAAAAAGAATAAGTTCCAAATGGGTCACTTGGAGCCTTTACTCACTAGAGAGCTAGGCCCAGGGAAAGACTGAGGAAATCACACAGGCAGAATGTGGATGGCAGACTGCCTTGGTCTTTGAAGGATTTGGCTCTCCCCAAAGGAGGGGAAGGGAAGCCTCAGGGAGCCAAACAGCCCAGGCCAGGCAGGACCTCTTTGAACCCCATCAAGACACCTGTGCTGAACATACCTCTTCCACTCACTGCATTCCCAACAACCTTGGGCTAATGCACAGACCTTCACAAAATTTGCAGAGTAAAATGTAAAGTTACTTTCCCAATCACAAAAATACAGGCCAAACACCCAGGGCAAACAATGAAGCAACCATAATGGGCAAAGTGGAATTCTGGTCAGTGACCGAAAACCCCAAAATCAAACAACTGAGTAGCACTGACTCTGGAAAACAAAGCTCTCAAGGATCACATAAGAGCCTTTAGACTCATAAACAAGCCCAAGTTCCCAGAACTGCCTAGAGGAGCACAGGCATGTTATTCAACTATACAGTTGGACTGAATACTGGTGGAAGAGTGCATTTGTTTTAATTTTTAGAAGGAATCTGATCTCTCTCTCTCTCTCTCTCTCTCTCTCTCTCTCTCTCTCTCTCTCTCCCTGCTAGTGCTGGGGATCAAACCCACAGCCTTTGTGCAAACCCCCATTGTTGTCCAAGAGTGTCTCATTACTTAAGTTTAGCAACAAAACGACCCCCCACCTGAGCCAAAGCCCATGATGTGCCCACTTTAGTAACTTGAAGCTCTTACCAAAGGATCTTTCATTCAAGTGTCCTTTCCTACAAGTGAACCCAATTCCTAAACTAGATCAGCAACCAAAAGCAGTCTACAGCCTACAGCTAGAAGAAAAGAGGTAAATTTTCCATTTAGTTCTTCTAAGGCTGGAATTGGTAGTAGACAAAAACAAAAAGTTTTCACTCCAGAAGATCAAAGAAGGCATTTGTACCAGGAAACCCAATTCCAAATCCTCATTTCCAGGAATAAAGCCACAATGCCCAGTACTAGCCTGGGAAAATAAACAGGAGTCTGTGGATTCCAATTAAAGTTTCAGATGGTTTTATTTCCCAGCCTCCCATTTTAATGCTGTTAACGTTTTACCCAGACAGGGCTTAACTTAAATACCCCTTCCAGCTCTGAATGGTCACTCCAACACTCCACAACTACGCTGGGAGCCCATCCCAAGTACTAAGAGGTTGGCTGATTGCCCCTTAACTCAGTTGTTTAAGTGCCTACCTACATGGGCAAACCCAGTGCAGTGTGGGGATCACAGTTCAATTTCCAGCTCCACATGAAACATCATACAGGACCTAAAGGCAGCCTGAGCCAGCCAAAAAAACAAAAATCCATCCAAGTACTAAGAGGTGGAAGACATGGTGAGATGAATAGAGTGCCAGCTATCACCTAAACCTTGTCTCCCACAACTGCACGGCCACACCCAAAAGAGAAACCAACGTGGCACAAAACTACATTTTGGCCACAATATTGGAAACACGAGGAGCAAACCAGTGGAGACACCCCTCTGCCTCACTCACATATAACCATCGGTTTGCTCTCCAAGTCATTACTTGGGGGTCTTATCAACCGGCAAACAGTTTCTGGGTGCCTACTTCACACATGGTACCAAGCTAGGTCTACTGTCAGCATCATGCAGTGAAATACTCCCCAAGAACTCATTATGTTAATGATCATATGTTTAATTTTCTTTATCATTTTGTGAAAAAAACTGTGTAGGTTATAAAACCTAAAGATAAAATCAGTAGCCACAAACCCAAAAACCAGAGCATCGCAAATACTGTATCATCTACCTACTCCCTCCACCCTTATCACACATCCTGGCAACACACACAACAGGTAATCACTATCCAGAATTTGAGGTTTCTGCACAAGTCTCAGTGCACCTTTATGATTGCCTCCTATTCCTAAGAAATGAGTTGGTTTCCAAATATGGTAGCAGTATTCCCTCTTAAAACACGTCACCTTTAATTGTTTTTAAAAAGCTGAGTTGATGCTTTAAGAAAAATCATTAAGTACTGAAGACTAAGTATGAGTTACAGTAAACTTGTAAAGATAATATATGAATAAATGAAGTTTGGCGATGACCAGGAACAATGGCTGGGAATATGGATTCAGGGTCCCACAGACCCCTGGTTCAAATCTCCATGCCAACACCTACATTTCCCAAAAGGTAAAATAACAATAAACTATATGGTAGTAGTGAGACTGTCAGGAAGAAAATGTACATAAAGAGCACAGTGTCCAGCACATGTCCAGCATGCTTGACTAATCTCCAATAACACAACCAAAAAGGCTTCGCTACCATCGGGGTCTTACTTCTTCCTAAACCCAAAGGAGTTAGATTAGCAAGCTCATCACATAAAAACAAACCCAGATACAAGGATCCAGCAGCCACACAAGGCTCAGAGGGCAGCTCCCAATCCCAGCATTGATTCCACCTTCACCTTGCGACCTTGAAGAGCAGGATCATTTTTCAAATCCATTTCTGTCCTGTCCCTCCCTCCTCAAGAAGGTGAGACTACTCAACACTACCCAAAGAACTAACTAGAAGCACAATTACGACTGTCACAGGACTGGCTCAGGCCAACGCTGGGTAAGGTAGCAGCATGTCCTCCACCCGCTGTGACACCAGTCATGATTACAAAGAAAATCTGACAGACTGCTACTTTGAAAAGAAAATCATCACCATGTTTACTGGATTAGAATTAAGTTTTTGCTTCTGAAATTGACTGCATTCCTAAATATGACATCTTCCCTCTGCATCCTGAATATTCTTTTTCCTGAATATTCTGTTAAATTACTCAGACCACAAAAAGCAAACATTCAAATTCAAACCATCACTATTTGAAGGTCCAAAAGTTGGACCTTCAATAAAAGACTGTTATCTAATTCAAGTTTTGTTTTAAAGCACTCTCCACTTCAAGCAGAAAGAAAGAAAGAAAGAGAGAGAGAACATGAACCCCAACTCTTCCCATCCCAGCACTTGACCCTTGCCGTCTACCCATACTTTATCTTGTCATTCAGCACATTCCAGAGTGTCATACTAGAAATGCTATTATCCAACACAAGTTATATCAACATAAGGCATGCATTTTCAAAAGTCTTTCACTTTTTAATTTCAGGACCAAAAAAAAAAAAAAAAAATTACTGAATAATAAAATAAGTGAGTTTGTCTTAACTGAAGATCCAGATCACATCCATACCTAAAACAACCTCCAGACCTAGATGTCCCCAGCAGTGAGAAGGGCAGATACCGTATTTCCTACTTAAGCAGTCTGCACACTGTAAGGCTGCATGGCGAGGCCAGTGTCTGAGGTCTGCACAAGTCTAGTGTCTGCCGGCTGCCCAAGCCCGGGCCTCTGGCCAGCAACCCACCTCCACAGACAAGTGCCAGGACATAGTATAGCGTTTCCATTTAAGGCCCGCCGCTTGGATCAGCCCATCTCTGAAATTTCTTAACACCACCCTTCCAGGAAGAATTTTTTTGGGGGAAAAAGGAGGTGGTGTCTATTTTTTGCCACCACCTTCCCCTGGGCTTGTCAGAGTAGTCTGTATCTCTGGGACAGAATTTTTTTTAATTACTGGGTTATGTCAAAATTCCAGGGCCCAGTTTAAAAAACATGTAAGACACCGATGGGACCAGTCTCTTTCCCCATCATCTAAAACCCCTCCCACACACCTCAAAAAATAGAGAAGCTCAAAATTAAACGAACAAATCCATTGTATATTACCTTCTACCTTGCTCCACCAGCCAAATTAATGACAACTTTTTAAACAAGACTTTTCTGCAAAGTGGAATGTTTTCTTCCCTGGGTAGCTACCTCCGCAGCTCCTCGACGGCGCAGGGAGCGCTGAAAACTCCAGGGAAAGGGGCGCCGGAGTGGGTCTATGGGATGGGGGTATCACACGAACTGGACAAAGCCGAGCCAGTCTAGAAGCCGATGGAAATCACCGAATCCAGGGGTCCCCACGTCTCCCCAGGGCGCCCAAGGTTCTAGCCCTACTGTTTTGGTTAGTGTTAAAGGAAGGGTTTTAAACTTGGCAAAGTACCGTGCAACATCTGTAACCACATTTGCCTTCTGGGGACTCGGAAGATGAATCCCACATTCCTGGCTTTGAAGCTGTTTGAAACTGCAGCTAGGAAGAAGGGAGGGAAGGAGGGAGTTGAGCAGAGTTTATTGGCTGTCTCTCCGGCAGAAAATTCTCCGGGAAGGGATGGCTATGCTGAGGGTGGGGTATTCGCCCATCTCTACTCTCCACGAAGCTCGGCTAGGACGATGAGGACCGGGGCCCGGCGGCCACATCGCTGCCCCCCATCGGGGGCGCACGCCCGTACGAGTTACCCACACACCCACGCCGCCCGCCGGTGCAGACCCGGACCCGCGCCCGCTGCTCCTCCCCGGAGCCCACCGCAGCTCAGGCCCGAGGCAAGACGGCCCCGTGCCGCGACAGCGTCCCCGCCGGGAGGCTCGGGCTCTGGGAAGCAGGGACCAGCAGAGAGGGGCGGCGCCGCGGACGCCCACCCTCCCGCCCCGACGCGCCCGAGCTCCCGCCCGCGCCCTCCTCCCTGACCCGGGCTCCGGCGGCCGCGCGGCACACGACTTGCCCTCACCTCTGGTCCCGGGCGGCCGGGCCGGGCCGAGCCGAGCCGAACCGAGCCGCGGGAGGCGGAGTGCGCCAGCAGCCAGACGGCGCGGGGCGGGGCGGGGCGGCCGGAACTCTGCGGCGCGGGCCAGGCACTCGGCAGCCTGGGCCGGCGCGACTGGAGCAGCAGGCTGACAGCAGCGGCGGCCGCCAGGGAAGCGCCGGGGAGGGAGGGAGGGAGGGCGAGCGGCGGCGCGCGCGGAGCGGGCGCGGCGCGCGCGGGGAACTTCGCGAGGCGCGGGAGCGGCGGGGTCGCCGCTGGCCGGGAGCCGCGCGAGGAAAAGTTCCCGGGCGCCGAGGGGAGGCTGCGGCGGCGGCGGCGGCGGCGGCGGTGGCGGCGGCGGCAGCGGTGGCGGCGGCGGCGGCGGCGGCGGCGGCGGCGGCGGCGGCGGCGGCGGAGCGGAGCAGGAGCCGGGGCGGGAGGAGCAGGAGGAGGAGGAAGTGGCTGCGGCGCGCTCGGCCAATGAGTGTCTGGAGCTGTGATTAACCAGGCAGCAACACATCATTTCCTCCCGGCGCGGATCCAGGGAGCCGGGAGGGAGCGGGAAGGCGGCAGGCGGGGCGGGGCCGGCCCGCGCCCCCTGCAGGCGTCCGACCCCGGGCGAGCCGGCCCAGCCCCCGCGCCGCGCCGCCTGTCTGAGGACGGCCCCGCGGGGCTCCTCGGAGGCGGCGGGCAGGCCCGAGCCGGGCTCCCGCGGCCGGGGAGGCGAGGTCGCGCGGCGCGGTGCGGCGCGAACGCAGGTAGGCGGGGGCGGTGTCTGGACAGCTCCCGGGGCGCGGCCGCGGGGGGCGGGCCGGCGAGGGTCTCGTTGTCTCCCTCCCCGCTCCCGGCCCTGACTGCGGGCCGCACAGAGCTCCAGGCCTGCCCATTGGTCGGGAAGCTGCCGTGTTCTCGCCCAGGTGGTGTCTGACCTGACTTCAGATCCCACTACTATTTCCTCCCCAGGTCTGGGGTTATGCAAGTGCTTGCCGTTTTCATAGTCGGCTTCCTAGGTAATAAAAATAAGCGGGGGGCGGGGGGTGCTTCCGCAGTAATCGAGCCCTGTCCTAGGCGCCATGGGAGCTTACACTGGAAAGGAAGGAACATTCCCCGCCACAGAGAGGCTGACAGCCCCGGCCGGTCCTTAGATACGCACAAACACCCCAGTGTGCTAATATTATCCGGGGCCTCGAAAAGGCATGCAAGGATCAAATGTTGCGTGGTGCCTGCTGAGTGGAAGGAAGCACCAAGCCGTGTTCTCTGCCCTCTACAAGCTTATGGTGTACAGTCCTGTCACAAAGCAAAATAAAAGCATGACACCAATAAATGGGAATACTATAAAGTATTTTTATCTCTACAGGTCCACTCATGCAGAGTGCATTTATTGGATGACTGCGCTACTACAAAAGGTTACAAAGGAAATGGAAGATCTGGTTCTTGCAGGTCAGGACTTTACAGTCTAATTAGAAGCACAGACATATACAGAGAACAGCTAGAAAATAATCTCTGGGTATTACATAAGCAAGAATCTAGAGAAGATTGGGATATATACACACATATATATATACACATACATATATGTATATATACATACGTATGTATACATATATATATATATATATTTATATATATATATATATATATATGTGTGTGTGTGTGTGTGTGTGTTTGTTTTTGTTTTTTGAGTTACCGGGAATTGAACTCAGGACCTTTTGCTTGCCAGGCAAGCGCACAGTCTACTAAGCTATCTCCCTGGCCCTAGGGTATATTTTTTTATCTTAAGGAGGAAAGCTTTTCACCTGTATGTTGGTGAGGAACAGGAAAGGAAATTACAGGTCAAACCAAGGAAAAAGTGCTTGTATGTAACCCTGTATGGAACAATAGAATGGGTCCTTCAGTGTCCCTGGGCTAAAGTATCAGCTCTGTCATGTACAAACTGTTTTGACCTTGGGCACCCTTTTAACCAAAGGAGGAAATAAGGGCTGTCTCAAAATGAACATATGAAGAGTTTTCAAGCTGCTGTTTAAATGGTCCTCAGTCATAAGAGTTATCATTTCATAAAAGAGCCTCTTGTTGGCAGTCTTTCAGTCCCCTGTAGGCGGGAAGCACCATGAGGGTCCCGGACTGTGTTTTGCTTATCATGCTCATGGGCCTAACAGACTGGTGTGTTTAATAGAGGTTTGCTGAATATGTGAATAAAGGAGTTGATGAATCTTGTAATGTTTTGAACTTTTACTTCTATCTGTTCCCTATGTAGTTTCTTCAGTAGTGGCCTTATTGTATGGCCGCTTCAGTGCAAAAACCCTGTAACTGTCCTGTTATGATCAACTTGCATTCCAAGTAGCACTGGACTCACACCATAGAGTGTGCGTGTGTGTGTGTGTGTGTGTGTGTGTGTGTGTGTGTGTGTGTGTATGTGTGTGTGTGTGTGTTTTATAAAGCAAAAAGGGAAGCCGGGCGTGGTGGCTCACGCCTGTAATCCCAGCACTTGGGAGGCTGAGGCAGGAGGATTGGTGCGAGTTTGAGACCAGCCTGGGCTACAAAAGTGAGCTCAGGACCAGCCTCAACTGCATAGCGAGACCCTGTCTCAAAAAGACAAAAAAATAAAATAAAATAAAATAAAATAAAGCAAAAAGGATACACTAAGATACAGTCCTCCATAAGGCCCTATGTACACAAGAATACAATCTTCTGGTTTAGACACCTTCATCCAGGATTTCTCAGCCTTGGCACAACTGGAATTTTTGACTGGATATATTGATATGCTGTCCTACTGTTCTGAGCAATACTTAACCATGTCTTTGTCTTCTAACAGTTAAATACCTTTAAAGTGTGTTCTCCCACAGTCATGACAGCCAGGCATTGCCATATGTCTTCTCAGGCACACCCCCCTTTGAAAACCATTGTGTAACCCCAAACCCAGTCCACAGATTGAGCCCTGCTAATAAATCACACCAGTAAACGTACTTGAAGGAAATGCATCTCTGTTATTCTAAGATTTTTCAGGCCTCCTCAATCATATGTTGTAAAGAGCATGACTCTTAATTAATTGCCTGCTGCATTGTGACTTGGCATCTCTTCTGTTTTCTGCATATCTTCCTCCTTTACGCCCAGATCAAAGTGTTCATTTCAAAAGTCAGCAGCTTTCAAAAACTATTAGAAAGCAGGATCTGGAGCAGCCTAGGAGTCCTGAAGGGCATATCCCTATGAAATGCTTATAATTTATGACATAAAAATTTACAGACAACTTCTCTCTTATAATACTTGGGGTCTCATATTTACAAATAATAACCACATCCTCTTTGCTTCTGTTTTGCATAGGATACAGGATAGAAGTTGTAATTTTAAAAAAATATATTTCACTTAAGGGGACTGGGGAGATAGGTCCTGAGTTCAACCCCCCGATTCCACAAAACAAAAAAATTTCACTTAAGGTACTTATATATGCTGAATACTTTTCATCTGGAAGCCACTTCTCTATGGTTCTAAAAAGAGCATTTCATACTGATTACAGAACATGTTTTTGTTAAAACCTGTAACACAAGAGTCAGCTTAGTTGTACTAACCCAACTTTCAGAAACAAATTCTTTCAAAGAACATTGGTGAAATATTGGAGAGCCATTGATAAATACTGGTAGACTATTTGTACTGTTGACAAACATATTGATGGTTTAATGTACTACAGTTCAATTTCTGAAGGTTTGGGGTTTTTTTTAAGATTTTTTTTTTTTGTTGTTGTTGTTTCAGAACCTTCGTTTGTTTATTCACTCATTTTTATAGCTGGCTCAGCCCGCCGTGAGGGCAGGGCTGGCGCAGCATGTGGTGCCCGGGATCAAATCGCAGTCCCTGAAGCTGCCCAAGCTTTCCCAAGCAGGCGCTTTAGACCACTGAGCCATCCCTCCGGGCCCCTCTGAAGGTTTCTTGAAGATAAAGTTTAATGGCAGAAGAAGTAAAATAAATTTAATAAATCAGCTGGGCCTGCTGGTGCATGCCTATAATTGCAGCACTCGGGGAGGCTGAGACAAGAAGATCACAAGTTTGAGGCCGTCTTGGCTACAGGCTGAGTCAGAAGCCTACCAGAAACAGTGAAACCGTTCACCAAAAGAGCTGGTAAGTCTTTTCACTGAGAAATGGGTATTATGACCAAACAACACCAAACCTTCTTGCTAGCCCATAACAGTGCGTGACTTAAAGAGACATTTTTGTAGCCAGGCCATGGTGGCATACACCTGTAGTCCCAGCACTTGGGAGGTTGAGGCAGGAGAATTGGTGTGAGTTCAAGATCAGCATGGGCTACAAAAAGTGAGCTCAAGGCCAGCCTGAAACTGCATAATGAGACCCTGTCTCAAAAAGACCAAAAAAAAAGAGATTTTTGTTTAGCACTTGATACAAAGTGCTGATATAAAACAATATCAAAACTATCTGTCTCGGGCCCAGCAGGATGGCTCAGTGGTCTAAAGTGCCTGCTTAGGAAAGCTTAGGTGGCTGCAGGAACCGCAGTTCAATCCCCAGCACCATATGCTGCGCCAGCCCTGCCCTCAGGGCAGGCTGAGCCAGCCATAAAAATAAATAAATAAACAAACAAAAGTTCTGAAACAAGAAATAAATAAATAAATAATTCTAAAAAAAATCTGTCTCATTAAATAGTTATTTGAAGCATTTGCTTCATAATTTTGTATTTATTTTTGAATCTTTAACTTATGTTCTGTTAGGCTATAATAAGGACATACACTCTTAGTCCAAGTTCACTAATAATCCTTGAAATCTGTGCTTTTGCTTTAATTACAACATGTTTAAAAGGAATGGCATGCATACTCTGTCATATGAATGTCTACCACAAATACCTTTTGTTATATATACCTATAAGGATTGGTAGTTTATTTAAATAGTGTTTTAATAAAAATAGTTTAAGGCATCATTCAAGGTCCAAGACACATTTTTTTTCATTTTAAAGGTGTTTATATACTACTCAAGTGTGAGAAAAAAATGACCCAGTTGCATCATAACTTTTTTCTTTACTAGAAATTAAACCTGCAGGGCCCGGCGGGATGGCTCAGTGGTCTAAAGCGCCTGCTTGGGAAAGCTTGGGCGGCTTCAGGGACCGCGGTTCGATCCCCGGCACCACGTGCTGCGCCAGCCCTACCCTCGGGGTGGGCTGAGCCAGCCATAAAAATTAGTGAATAAACAAACAAAGGTTCTGAAACAAGAAAAAAATAAATAAATAAAATTAAAAAAAAAAAAAAAAAAAAGAAATTAAACCTGCAGCTTCCACAACCAGCCACATATCCTTTTTATTTTATTTATTATTTTGAGATAAGGCTCAAATTTACACTATTCATATGTCAGTTTCCCAGACAGCTGGTGTTGGGGCTTGAGCCACGAAGCTTAGTACCATTATTCCTACTGCAGTTTTTTCCTTTGGAATGTTGGGGATCAGACTCAGAGTGTGCACATGCCAGGCAAGCACGCTGTCACTAAGCTGCATCCCAACCTGCATCTTAACTGTTCTTGGAAAATGAGGAATTAAAATGCCTAGAATTTAGTCCCAATCTTGAGGCCCAGTGCACACCTGGAATCGCTGCACTTGGGAAACTGAGGTAGGAGGAATGCCATGGTTCATGAACCGCCTGAAGGGTCTAGTCAGACACTGTCTCAAAAAAATAGGTGGAAGTGATGAGAACAAATAGAAGGAGGTAGAAGAGAAAATCATGAGCTGAAAAGATGACTAAAAATATGACAGACACATCCTTTATCTAAAAGGTAGATAAAGCACCAAGACATACATTTGCTTATTAAGTTACATTTCTAGGTGTATCAGTGATTCATTGTGCATTTCATGCAGGGGTTTATGGGCCACCTATTGTAGACAGAACACTGGGTGCTAGGCAGGAAGTTGGCTGGTGCTCACTGTGTAAGGGGGAAGGTGATGCCACACCTCCTGGTACAGGTTACATGTGAGCCAGTGCGTGCAGCCGTGGACCAGTACAGCACACAATAAACAGCTACAGAATCTTAGGAAGGAGACTGTCCCTTAAGCCACACTGAGGCCCTGGGGAAAATTCTGTTAGTGCCTCTTCTCACACTGTTCTTGCAAATGTTTCTAGTAGGAATAGACTTAATTTTGCGATGAGGCTTTGCTATCCTGCCCAGGCTAGTCTCTGAGTTCTAAACCCAGGAAGTCTTCCCACCTCAGCCAACAAAGCAGCTGAAACTGCAAGTACACTCCACCACACCTGGAGAAGAGTTCAGATATTTGTTGTTCTTTTAATTATAAATTAGGGCTTAGAAAGTAGCTCAGTGTCACCGGGCGTGGTGGCGCACACCTGTAATCCCAGCACTCGGGAGGCTGAGGCAGGAGGATCGGTGCAAGTTCGAGACCAGCCTGGGCTACAAAAGTGAGCTCAAAGCCAGCCTGAACTGCATAGTGAGACCCTGTCACAAAAAAGACAAAAAAAAAAGTAGCTCAGTAGCTCAGTGGTAGGACATTTACTTCACATGTGCAACACCCTAAGCATAGTGCCACAGATAAATAAACAGTATAATCATAAATTAACACAAAGCAAATACTCTCCTTACAATTAAAATGGCTTTCTAATAAAAATCATGGGAGAAGTGAAAGATTTGTTTTGGAAATATAAAATCTTTTTCTCTAACCAGGGAGTGGTGACCCAGGCCTGAAATTGCTGCACTCTGGGAGGCAGGACCATGGCAAGTTTGGAAACAGTCTCGAAAATTTAAGGAGTCCCTGCCTCAACCCTAATGATAATAAAAAAAATTCTAGGGATTCAGCTCAACTGTAGAGCATCCGGAATTGTGATCCCCGCTACCACAAGAATAAAACACCCTGTAATAGTCAGACCAGCATGAATAAATGGAACATTAAAATATTACAGGTGCGAGCTAGGAAAAAAAGCGCTACTGTAAAACATGAAGAAAGAGCAATTCAAACAAAACATGAAATATTTCATGCAATTATTTCACAATGTATATTAGTACTTCTGCTTATTCAGTTTTGATGAGATTAACTTCATAAAGGACACTAGTGAGTATGAGTTCCTAGAAGATAATTAGGTGATATGTATCAAACATTTGAAAAATATTTATACTCTTGGACACTTTAATCCCACTTCAGGAATTTATTTTAGGAAAATAATCATCAATCAGAAAGATTTGTGGAGGGCCCGTGGTGCGCTAAGACTGCAATTGAGACTGGGCGTGGTGGTGTGCACCTGTGATCCCAGCTCTTGGGAGGCTGTGAACAGGCAGATCACTACGAGTCCGATGTAGTAGTGAGACCCTGAACACCCTGTAGACTCCTCCCTAAAACACAAAAAAAAAAAAGGAAGAAAGATTAGGAAAGAAAAGATTTGTGGAGAAGTAATCATCACAGCTTTAGAAATAGCTAACAATAAATGTAAGCTAAAAACACAAAGGTAATATTCCAAGTCCATAACCCACATAGGCACCTTTGGCCTGCCTGCATATACTCAAAAATAGACTAGAAAAAAGCACAGTATTTGAAAATGTTCAGTACTTATTGTGGATTATCATGACTTTTTCATCTTTTTTTTTTCCTTCTTTTCAAGATAAAAAGACTATTTCAACAAGCAGTCTCAACCTAAACCTTCTGCCCACAGCGGAAGTATGCTCCCTTTTTTCTTTACACATTTCTCTGTTCCAATCATTCTGTAATGTTACTTTTATAACCAGAAATAATAGACATTATAAAAATAGAAATGTACATATTTTAAAAAGGTCTGACAGCTATAGAACACAATCTAACTGGTGAAGAATGCTCATATACTCGTATCTGAAGTGAGCGTTTTAGGGTTGAGGACGGAATTCAAATTTGGCATTTTTATCCTCATTAAATCTGTATCTTTCAAAAGAAAATTTCCCAAGTTGCTCAGCAACTTGATCCAGAGTTCTGCCTATGTGCTGGGCTCTTTCTGACCACCTTGTCCTCCAGGGCCAGCAGCCCTTTCTGCCTTTCTCACAATCTGAATCTTGGGGAGCTACAGATTTACTTAACTAGGGCTAATTTAGCTGCACGGTGGAGATGTGAATTTCAAAAGCTAGTCCCATGGATGCCTGCGCTCAAGAAGGTCAAATTAATTTCTCCCTCAAATTAAACACACATTTCTAATACTACTATATAGTTAGTGGTAGAGCCCAGGTATCTCTGTGGCTTGTCATTTTTAGGGAGCATTCTTTTTCCTGATTGGTTCTACTACTCATTGGCAGCAGTAAGACATTTTCCAAGCAAAGAAATCAAATTAATTTTCTAAATCCTAATGTGGCCCCAAATCTACCAATATCTAAAATCCAAAGGCTTCCTTTCTTAACCTACTTTTGCTGAATGAAACTCCAGAGAGCAGCTGCTTAGGTTAATTACACATAGTGGAGAAGAAGCCACCGACCTTTTGAGAGTACCTTCAGTTTTGTCCTTTCTCCTCAGGTGTGGAGCAGGGGTGCTTTGCTTCTTAAAGGACACTTGCTTTTGAAATTAATCCCCATCAGGGTAGTTGGAATTCCTGAGCAAATAGTGATCTGATGTTGCAGAGGCAGTCAGTCTCCAAGCTTGAGATTTCCAGGAATTTACAGAACATAAACTGGAGTGAAATAAAGGTGCATTGAAATTCATTGAGCATCACTGAGATGGCCGAGCCAAGTCAGGAGAGTCAGCAGTCATGTGCCTGGAGAGTGATGGAAAGGTTTAAACAAGGGAAACTGAGCTTGTTCTGTATCCTTTGTCACCATAGCCACAGCATTCATATGCCCGTGTTAACAAGATCTTCCTAACTGTATGGTTTTTTAAAAATAATACAAAGGCTTGGAGACGTAACTTAGGGTAGTGCCTAGGCCCTGGGTTCAATCCCCAATACCAAAACTAATAGAAGATACAGGCCTGGGGAGGTAGGTCAGTGATATACAGGACTGTGCTCATCAAGGTCCAGATTTCAAGGCTCAGCACCAAAACAAACAGGTAAAATACACAAGCACAAAGGGCACAACACAAAGTGAGTTCCAGCACCACCACTGCTTCCCAGGGCCCAGACAGCTGTGATTAAGGCCAGCTTCCTTGTTCCCATACAGAAATGCTCTAACATGGTGCATGCATGTATTACCTTGGCTTTATTTTTTTTTTTATTACTTTTTTTTTTCTTTTCCCCCTTCTTTTCTTTGAAAGTTGACATAGTGCATATTGTCCTCACAATCATTCTATAGAGTGCAGTGTGTGGGCATGACACACCTCCCTATTGATGTTGCATAGAAAAAAGAAAGAAAGAAAAAAAAAAAAAGGAAAGAATATATTTCT
>PVJA010042753.1:0-17100 GCA_004027025.1 Myocastor coypus | reverse complement strand
TTTTTTTTTTTTTTTTTTTTTGGATTTTAGGGAAGGATCTACAGGGTGCTTAGGGTCTCACTACTAGATTGGACTCATAATGATCTGCCTGTTTATAGCCTTCCAAGAGCTGGGATTATAGGCATGCGCCTCAATGCCTAGTCTCAACTGCTTTCTCAGCACACCCTGGGCATGGCACAGCAGGCCCTGGGATTGAACGCCTGGCTCCTGAACCTGCTTGCAGGCTCTTTAATCCACTGAGGTATTTGGCTAGCCTTCCCTTCTGCATTTGAGTTTGTTTTTTGTTTTTTCGTTATTACTTGTTTTCTTTTTATGAGTGTGACCATGGTCTCTAGATTTTTGTAGGTGCTGCTCTGCTGTTTTCTTTCTTTTATCCCTCTGTCTTCTGCACCAGTTCTCCAATGTCTGTTTGATCTTCTTTTGTCCTCAAGTCTTGCTTCTAAACTCTTCCTCATCTGTTTCTGTTTTTTCCCAACTCCTTTTAAATCTTCTCCCCTGAGGTTAAAACTACATTAAGGGCTTATTTACTACATATAATTATCCAGGATGTTTGAAATTTTATTATATAATCAAAAATCCAGTTCATACAGATAAAGATACAGACTAATACCACAGTTTGTCATTATCTAGGCTATGTTTGATGCTGTTATTGCTAATTGTATCTCATTAGCCAAAGTAACATAATTCTTCAAATCAGTTGTTCCTCCTATTATGCCAAAACTGTGTTTGACTAAAGGTCATAAATACTTTAGGCCAGGACCAAAGAACAAGTGGCTGGGTCAAGTGGGCAGCAGTCTGTCATGCTCAATAAACTGAAGAGGCAGTGTCTCACAACAAACTCAAAACCCAAAAGCCAACTATCAGAAGACATCTTTGACAAGCAGTTATTTCTGTTTCTAAATACTAGCAATAAAGCTACTCACTATAGGCAATTTAAAAGCATGAAGCCTGCCCTAGCCCTTCAAGGTCAGTGAGGACTCAGGACATAAGAGAACCTGTGCTCTAAGATCCTATAACTCAGTGGTTTCCCAAATTTTCTGTTCAAGGAGATTATGGGACCACAGAGGAAAGGGACAGATGATGTATAGTGTGCCTAAGGAGAGTCACCTGGAGAGAAAACATTCTCTTGGGCTTTCACAGAGAGCAAACTGGTCAAGCAATGGCCATGACTCATCCAGACAGCTGACACTGACAACAGTTCTACAAAGTACTGTACATGCTTTCAAAGTAAATCCTGAGGGAATATGACTGACCTTGGGAGATACAAAAGTTACATGTTTTGTTATACAGGTCTTGCTTTAACTTGCTCTTAACCACCCAACAGAAAAGTTTAACCACAAGGCATAAAATGTAAAACTACATTAGTATGCGGAGTTGTAAAAGGCTTAAATCAACAGCTTGAGAAATTGCCAGTTCTGCCACTAATCCACTGCAATTATGGAAAACTGGATTATGTATACAACTACTTTCTCTTAGTTCAATGAGAAGAAATTTTTTGTACCAATAATGATTAGAAAAATTATTGTGTCTACACGCTGTGCTCTGTATAACTACTATGAGGACAACAATACGTATTTATCAATTATTGGGAATGTACTACTATCGTGTTTTTGAAAAAAAAAAGAAAAAAAAAAAAAGGATAGAACTTACCTTGGGATAAGGAAGACACAGAGAAGGAGTTCCTGGGTAAGGGCAGTGTTCTTTCCTGAGTGATGCCCAGTGTGCTATTTCTCTTATGTTAGGATTTCTCATACTGCTTCTCAACTAATAACTATATTTTACATAAAAAATAAAGTCTTATCTTCATAAATAAAAAAATAATAAAAAATAAAAACATGAAGCCCGGAATTGAACTAAAAATTAAGAGAGAGAGAGAGAGAGACAGAGAGAGAGAGAAAGAGAGACAGAGAGAGGAGAGGAGATATTAAACAAGGTGCAACCCCAGATGTCCAGTCCAGCCAACACCAATCCAGGGGACAATGAGGTTTAACCATTCAAAAAAGGAAAAAATTCAAGCTTCAACCACCTGGCCTCTCTGGTAACAGAACAAATAAAAAGGTAACTGAATGAGGCTTTGAGAAAAAATATCAAATCAGAAATAATTTATTACATAACTACAAAGATGGAGACTACAATGAGAAATATGCTTAATGATTCAAGAACAGATACAGATAAAAACATAGGGCTTAGGAAAATGATGGAAAGAATGAATGTCCAGTATAGGAAAGAAATGGAATCCATAATATAGATTCAAAAGATACTTTAATGGCAAAGGACATCTAAGGAAATTCATGACCACCAAACTAGAACTCCAAAATGTTTTGAAGGACATTTTAGAAAGAGGTAACCAGGACTATGATTCCCTGAATCCCCAGGGAAGGAATCTACCAGGTAAGGCAAAAGTAAACAGCAGAAAAAAAGGAGCTGACAGTTGGAAATTAACATAAAGATAGTTATAGCCATCAATGTTAATGGTCTCAATTCACCACTCAGAAGAAATTAACTGACATAAAGAAGCCTCAAAAATGTGCTGCACACAAGAAATAACTAAATCAAAAAGAATCACAGACTGTAGGTCAAAAGATGGAAAACCACTCTATGGGAAAGGAACCCCCAAAAAGAAGGAGTAGCTGTTTTACTTGCAAAGTGGATCTCAAGCCAAGAATAAGAGAAACAGAGAAGGTCACTCCATCCTTGGAAAGGGAACAGCGCAAGAGGAAGAGATGACGATCAGCACTGTATATGCAATAAATACCACTGCACCAAATTATATAAGACAAATACTAATGGGCATGAAAAACGAAATAAGCATTAACACAGTTATACTGGGGGAATCTCAGTGCCTCACTATAACAAATAAACAGATCAACTAGACAAAAAATAATAATGAAATATTAGAACTGAACCAAACTTTTGAATAAATGGACTTAGAAGACGTCTACAGTATGTTCCACCCACAACATCAGGATACACCTTCTTCTCAGCTACACAGGGATGTTCTCCAAAATAGACCACATACTAGGTCATCGCATGTTGAACTTATCCCATGCATATTATGAGGGTAGTGCAATGAAACTGGAAATCAATGGCAAAAGAAACCACAAGTACTTCATAAACACAAGGAAATTAAGTAATACCCTCCCAAACAATCACTAGATTACACATAAATTAAAGTACTAGATAGTTTCTACAATTAAACAACAATGCCAACACAATATACCAGAACTTATGAGAAACAAGGAAAAGTCCTACAGAGGAAATGTATAACAGTGAATACCCACATCAAAAGTATGAGCTCATATAAAAACCCTAATGTTGAACCTCAAACTTCTAAAAAAAAGAAGAGCAAATCAAGCCCATAACTCAAATGAGGGAGGCGACTATAAAGATCAGAGCAGAAATTAATACAATGGAGACCATGAAAACAATACAAAGAATCAATGTAGGTTCTTTGAAACATTAAATAGACTCAGTGAACCCTCAGCTACCTTACCAAAAAAAAAAAAAAAAAAAAAAAAAAAAAAAAAAAAAAAAAAAAAAAAAAAAAAAAAAAAAGACTCAAATCAATGTAGTTCGGAATGAAAAGAGTAAAATCACAACAGATCTTGCAGAAATTCAAAAGATCATCTATACTTACTTCAAGAACTAGTACTCTCAGGGGCTGGAGAAATAGCTCTGTGGCACAAGTGTCCACCTGGTGAGTGCAAGGTCATGAGTTTGAACCTTGGTCCCACAAAACAAAACAAAACAAAACAAAAACACTACTCTCAGTCACTGAGGATGGTTGTGGTAGTTTTTAGGGGGTCTCGTCCCTTATTTTTTTTTTTTTTTAGTGCAGGGTCTACAGTCTACAGGGTCTCACTACACAGATCACAGTCGTAGTGATCCTCCTGTTTTCAGCTTCCCAAATGCTGGGATTACAGGCATGCGCCACCATGCCCAGTCTCAATCCCTGTCTTCACATGGCCCAGAGGTGGGGCATGTACTGACAGGCCAGGGATAGAACCTCTGACCCCTGGGTCTGCCTAAGAAGGCACTTTAATCCACTGAGCTATCTGGCCTGCCCTCTGGTCCTTATCTTGAGTGTAGCTTCCTGGCTCCAGTTCTGATCTCTCAGCCTGCTGGCACAGATCCTTCACCCTCCTGGCACAGATATTCTAGCTTCCACTTTGGACCTGTGGACCTTCCCAGTGCAGATCCTTGACACAGACTTGCATGAAACATTGCTGTGGACTCTGGGCCTCCAACTAGACTCACTGAGGACATTATCGTGGGCTCTAGGTCTTCAGCTGGACTCATGCAGGACACTGCCATGGTATCCA
This sequence comes from Myocastor coypus, assembly GCA_004027025.1. Classification (NCBI taxonomy): domain Eukaryota; kingdom Metazoa; phylum Chordata; class Mammalia; order Rodentia; family Myocastoridae; genus Myocastor; species Myocastor coypus. The sequence continues at coordinate 12,778 of PVJA010042753.1, read as the reverse complement.
GGCCCTTAGCTTAGTTCTTTGGGTCTCTACTGTGTGGACAGATCTCTTGAACTCATTCATATTTGATTCTTTGGGTGACTACTAAAAATCATTGTATAAGTTATTTGTCCTGTATTAATTTGATTCCTTTACAATCACTGACTACAACGAAGACCCAATTCAACAATGGTCATCTGAAAAGAATATCATTTCTTAAATGAATAAACAGGATATATATATGTCTATATAACATACATAACATAATATATACAATATATATAGAGAGAGGGGGGCTTAGCATCATTGGCCATTCTCAAACTGCTGACTAAAACTAAAACACTGAGAATTCAGCTCACTCCAGAAAAAATGGCTATTATAAACAAATCAACCAATAACAAATGTTAGTGGGGCTGAGCAGGAAAGGGAACCCTTTCCCATTGTTGGTGGGAGTCTGCAACCACTGTGGAAATCATTGTTGAGATTCCTTAAAAAGTTAGATCTGAGGCCCCATTTGACCCAGCTATTCTCATTTTTGATACAGTCCCAAAAGAATTAAAAGCATCAGATCATAGTAGCATATGTAAACCATGTTTATAGCAACATAGTTTTTAATAACTAAATCTTAGAAACAGCTCACATGTCTATCCACTACAGAATGGATAAAGAAGATGTGTATTTTTCTTTGAAGAGTATTACTCTACTATAAAGAGATAAACTTGAGGCACTGCTAGGTAAACAGATGCACCTTGAAACTATACTCTTATGTGAACTAAATCAGACACCTGTGTATATACTATACTGTTACACTGATAGGAGAAAAGAAATGTATAAATAAAGACTAGAATATGCAGTAGTCATTGTGAAATAGGAAGAAAATGCTCAAATGGGAAGGGGAAAACAGGAGGGGGAGTGGGAAAAGGAAAAAGAAAAAAATGAGAAATGAAGGGAAAAGTGCTTTGCTATACACTCATTTGGAAGATTGGGGGCCTAATCAGCCTGCATTAACTAAGGAATAATCTTTTGCTATTCTAAGTCTCTTTCATTTGCAAGTGAAACTTCAGGATGCTTTCTTGAGCTCTGTGAGGAGGCAGTGAATTTAGAGAGTGTTACTGTGAAATTCACCACGAAGAGTGAGTATGGCTAGACCCTTCCTCAAAACAGCTCTACAGAGATGTGATTTGGGAAAACCTCAGGAATATGGCTGCTATAGGAAAAAACTGGGAAGACGAGAAAATTGAACATGCATACAAAAACTAATGGAGAAAGACAAGGAGTGAAGAAACAGAAGAAACGCTTACAACATAAATTATGGTATCAGCCTGAGGAAATGAGACTTTGGACTGCAGATGTTAGTATCATCATGAAAACACTCAGCACAAAACCACATGACAGGTTTGTTTGCAGAAAGCCTTTCATTAAGAAAATACCATGAGGCTGGGGAGATAGCTCCGTGGCACAAGTGAGTGCAAGGTCGTGAGTTTGAACCCCAGTCCCACGAAAGAAAGAAAGGAAGAAAGAAAGAGAGAGAGAGAGAAAGAAAGAAAAGAAAAGAAAAGAATGCCAAAAGCTACCATCATACTAACCCTAGACTCAAAGCACATGACTCAAAGCACTAACACTCAAATCAGGAATTTGAAGAGGGAAAACCTACATCAACATTCACTATTTTCACCAGCATGCAACCCTGTGAATGGAATGAAACCCTATGAATATAAGCAAAGATTAAAATACTACTCTGATCATTCCCCTCTCAAAATAAAGAAAGAAAGAAAGAAAGAAAGAAAGAAAGAGAGGCTAAAGGGAGGGTAGGAGAATGGAAAAAAAAATCAAGTTGTTCATATACAGGTACAAATTTCCTGTGATGAATGTGATCATTATGTACACCTAAAGAGCAGCAATAAAAATTGTTTTGTTTGAAAAAAAAGTAAAAAAAAAAATCTTTAATGGAATAGGAAATAAAATCTTAGAAGCAACAAAATCTTTTTAAATTATATTTATTGATTTATTTATTTGGCACAGGGTCTTGCCACACAGCTCCAACAGTGGTCCTCCTGTCTCAGCCTCCCCAGTGCTGGGATAACAGGCAGCTACACCACACCCAGTTTTGGTGGCGGTACAGCACAACTAGGGTTCTGGGGTCGGCATAGTATGCAATGCCAGGGATTGAATCTGGGTCCTCGTGCTTGCCAGACAGGTGCTTAGACTGCCTAGCTACCTCCCCAGCCTAATGAAACCTGAATACATCAAAAAATAAAAACATCCAGGCATGGTACTATATGGCTGTAATCCCAGTACTTGGGAGGCTGAGGTAGGAATATTTCCATGAGTTTAATACTGGTTTGGGCTACATGGTGAGTTAAAAGCTAGTCGTTGCTACAGAGTGAGACTCTATCTCACAAAAACGCAACAAAAAAGGTAAAAATATTTTTATTTCTTATTAAATGTATATTTAAATATATATATTTATTTCACTTAAAAGTACATGTGTTAATTTCATGATAATGATAGATTATGTGGTTTAACAAAATGTACCATTGCACATACTGTCACTTAGAAGATGGTGACTTCTAAAACAACACAGATTATTGTCATCCCCAAAGATAAGGGTTGTGATCTTTTTTATGAGTAATGTGCAGTTTATATTTATGCAACAGCACACCACATGTTTTGTTTCTTAACAGATGGCAAACTCCCTTTATCAAGCTTTTAAGCTTGCACACTGGGACTGAAAACTATTTATACAGCAAACACTTTAGCTGATCCTATCTGTGGACAAGCTTAATTAACAAATGAGATACCAATAGCATGAGCAAAGAGACTCACGGGAGGAAGCAGAACCTGCCTCCTTGCTGAACACACAACTCTACCCCAACAACTCAAAGCACATGCGGAGGTTAACGACACTGTTGGGTTTCACAATAAATCCCTTAAGCGTTTCGCTTTTTTTTTTTGTTAAACATTTTTGAACTCCAGTGTTCATAAAGCTTTAACATCTATGGTAGAAGGAAAACTTACTTTTTAATGAGATGACACTAAAAGTAGGCCTCCAACGGCTCTCTAATTGTAGCTTATTCATACCTCATTTCACTTTCCCCACCTGAACACTTTCCCAAGAAATGTCTCTTCCTCTTCAATGAAGACATTAAGAACATGGGATTCATGTGCACAGTTTATTTTGTTCACCAAAAGTTCTTGGAAATGGACCAATCACAAATGAACAGTATTAGACTTCTGCTCCATCTGGATTTGGGGAAACCATGCATTACATACAAAATAATCAGTGGAAAAGAACTAATAGCAACAGTTGTTCAGATCTAAATTAGAGGACATGGATAACCAAGCAAAGTGGACACGTGAACTGCAAAAAAAAAAGAAAGCTACAGGACTACAGAGTTACCTTCCTGAAAAGAAAGAAAAGGAAAAGCTCTGTGAGGCCCTCATAAAGTGTCTGGTAGAACCGAGACTAAATACTAAATGTTTTTTCAAGGGCCTTTTCTATTATGTTGCAGCAACATTTTGGTTTAAGTAAGTGATTTCACATTGGTAGGAGGAATTTCAATACATAGGAGGAAAAACATTCATGAATAGAAAAAGAAACCTGATAGCTACTTTAAAGGCTGACACAGGATGAAGAACAATCTATACTTCCAGCCACACACTAAAATCTAGAAACAAAACAGATCCATTTTCAAACTCAGTCTTGAGGTCTGAGCAACAGCAGAAAGATCATTTATTTCTATCACACTAGTGCTAATGGACCAACTGAATTAATACTATTAATCTAAGAGGTAATTTAACAATATTCCTCATTTTTCTCTTTCTTTCTAATAAGCCTCTTCACTTGTGTTTTATAATCACAGAAAAATACTCCAGGAAGTGTGTTGTCAAGCTATTATCATACTTCTCAGGGGGTAAAAGACAATCTGCCTGAGGCCTCCTCCCCCACGAGCACAGAGGTATGCAATTAACGGACCAACAACACATACCCTGCTGGGCCCTAGACTGTATGACTCTCCACACTATCTGAAGAATGCCATGAAAAATATACTGTAGAAAAACGCATATGGGGTTCATGGTAGTACTTAAAAAGCAAGAGGCAGTATGAATCAAAGTGAAAAAACACAAAAATTAAAAGCTCACCCAAGTTCATTGGTTTTATGTTGGTGCTATAATTTGCAATTAATGCTATTTCCACCCCATGAGTCGCTGAATGACATTAGTAATAACACTGCCAATATGATGGTATAAATGCATAAAGAAGTCAGTGATCCTGGGGAACAGGGAGGATCCAAATTCCAAAGAAGCAAAAAATTGAAGGTGCTTACCTGAAATATAGCTCTATCACACTGTGGCTTTTATATAAGGGTATCAATCAAAGGCATCATCCTATATAAATAGACTTCACCTAAATTTATTACAAGTTTAAAGCATGCTTGGCACAACTTGAAGCAAGTGAATGTTATAATCACAGTAGCTAAGTACTGTTATTTGCAGTAGTTAGGTTGCAGACAAATAACATATAATCCTAGAGGTAGGAGGCCAGCAAGATGGCTCAGTGGTCTAAAGCACCTGCTTAGGCAAGCTGAGGCAACCACCGGGACCGCAGTTTGATCCCTGGTTCCATATGCTCTGCCAGCCCCACCCCCAGGGCAGGCTGAGCAGGCCATAATAATAATAATAATAATAATAATAATAATAATAACAACAACAACAACAACAATAACAACAATAAAAGAAATCCTGGAGGTAGGTGCTTATTAAATCCACTGCATGAAACAGGAAGTGGGCAAACGGCAGGAGATACAGCCAATATTGCCAAAGAATTAAAAGAAGTACAAAAGTCACCATACTGGAAACACAAATCACAATGATTTTTCCAAAATGTAGTAGCATTGAGGTTTTCCAGCCAAACTGCAGCTGATCTGTCCTGTGGCACAGCGAGCACTGACTGGCCACAGAGCCACAGTCGTGCTGCACTGTGGTGCAAGGGTCAGCCTGGTGTGATCATAAAAACCTGGAATATTTTTTCCATATCCATTTATAGAACTTGTCACTAAAATAATTTAATAAGGACTAATTCCAATGGATTAGTCCACTGAGGAGGACAGAGCTCTATCTGCTCTTAGGAGGCAGGGTCGATGTAGAGAGGGTAGGTTCCCAGGGATGAGGCTTGTGAAGGCCCACTTCATGCCAGCACGGGCTCTTGGCTTCCCGGCTGTGAGAGGCAGCGGCTCCCCTCCGCCACACCCTCCCACCCTGATGTTTCTGCCCTGGAACTGGTTGAACATGGGCTGGAAACTCTGAAAACCGTGATCCCAAGACGAATCTTTCCTCCTCTAAGTTGACTGTTTGATATTTGCTAACAGATCAAAAAAAAAAAGCTGCCTACCTCAGCATCCATAGAGGGAGACACACGAAAAATGCCATATGCTGGTTAACCCAACGAATTACTCCTCTTAGCTAGAAGCTGTTGCCCCTTTATTCAGTTCCCACTTCATTCCTTGAGAAGGATAAACATGAAGAGTAGATGAGTAGTTGCAAAAAGGGCCTATCCTTTTACCTAGCTCAAAGGAATTCCTGCATAAGCAAATGTGTCACACTATAACTCCTTCTACTTCCTTCTCTCTCACATGCTAACTTCTTAAAAAAAATTAATTTAAAGGCAAAAAGCCCAGTTCTCTAATTCTACTCACAACTATATTTATGATTTGAAATGAACTTAAAATGTATAATGTAAGCTGGATGTGGTAGTGCACTACTATGGTCCTAGCGCTTGGGAGGCTATGGCAGGAGGACTGCCAGGAGTTCAAGGTCAGCCTGACTCGCAACCCTCTCTCAAAAAAAGCTAATTAAATAAATAAAATTTATAATGTAAGTTGAAACATACTTGTGTTAGCTGGTCAGAAATGAATGATTTGAAAGAGAAGTCATGACAAAATGTCTGTAAGCAATTCAGTAACATATACATATAAATGAGGATTGTATTTCATCTATAAAGTAGACATAGTAAAAGATTAACAACAATAGCTAATAATAAAAGGGATCATTTTATTTTATTTATTTTTTTTTTTGTGGGACCAGGGTTCGAACTCACGACCTTGCACTTGCCCAGCAGGCACTTGTGCCTCGGAGCTATCTCCCCAGCCCCTCTAAAAGGGATCATTTTAAACAATACTCTGTAATAAAAGTTGTGTAGATGTAGTTTCCCACTCTTAAAATACCTCACTGTGTGGGGAGCCGCCTAGTGAGAGCCTCTCTATTGTAATGCTGAAACAAGAACATTCCTTGGGTCTTAAACCCTCCCCTCGTTGCAAGGTAACCGCTGACGCAGATTCCGTTTCCCCTGCTACCTTTACTTAAACCCCGTTCACTTCTTCAAAAAACGAGACTTGAGCAGAATCCTGTCTTGTCTCCATTTCTCGTGTCTCTTGCCCTGTCTTTGTCTTGATCCCCGCTCCTTCCCCAGGTGAGAAACCCGTGTGCTGACCCGCGGGCGCGTCATCACTGCTTTGTGTTCTTCCTGTAACTAGCTGCGACATCAACTGAGATAAGTTCCTTATGCAGCTTCCCCAGGCTGCCTGTGTATGAGCTGAAGCAGAGAGGACCTCATGGACACTGCGACGTGGCACTAGGCCACTGCTGAACTTTCAGGGGCAGGTGTTTACTTTCAGTTGTTAAAATTTATTTGATTTTTAAGGGAAATGCACAGATACATAAGAACTACTGTTGCAAATGCCAGTAAACCCACCGTGACAACCAAAGAATAAAAATTGCTGTGGGGTAGAGCTACATAGATCTCTAAGTCATTTTCAGTAGCACACTTTCAAACTGACTCACACTCTGTTTAAATCAATGTAGTAAGCCGAGCATGGTATTGCACACTTGTAATCCCAGCATTCGGGAGGCCGAGGCAGGAGGATCATTGCAAATTTGAAGCCAGAATATGCTACAAAGTGAGCCTAAAGGCAGCCTGAACTGCATATTGAGACCCTGTCTCAAAAAGACTGAATAAATAATTAAATAAATCTTTCACTGTAAAATAAATAAACGCTGTACTGTTTTTTTTTCATGGCACATTTTTGCAAAATGCCTAATTTTAAGTTATTTGCCCATATGGACCAATAATACCGTTTATAGCATATTTTTTGAAAAAGAATAAATTTAGCTGGGCATATGGACCTAATGTTAGTCTTTGATTTGCTTAGGATACAAATAGAACATGAGTTGATAAAAACAACATGTGGACTATCATGATTTATACTGTCACATTCTCTACCAATAAAAAACAAAAGCCTAATGATAATTTTATTTTATTTTATTTTATTTATTTATTTATTTATTTATTTATTTATTTATTTTTTGTCTTATTGAGACAGGGTCTCGCTATGCAGTTCAGGCTGGCCTTGAGCTCACTTTTGTAGCCCAGGCTGGTCTCAAACTTGCATCGATCCTCCTGCCTCAGCCTCCCAAGTGCTGGGATTACAGGCGTGCGCCACCACGCCCGGCTCTAATGATAATTTTAAAAAACAGCAATATCTGCTATTTTTATTTTCATAAGAAACCTATATTAAGGCTCAAGATGTAGCTTAATGCTCAAGTACTCGCACAGCATCCATGAGGCTCTGGGTTCAATCCCATAACTACACATGCACGTGTGCATGTGTACACACACACAATCTATTTTACTTTCCTGACTGTGCTGTCACAATCATTAACAAATTAGCTTTGTAAAACAGCATGCTCAATGGGAAGCACTAGAATGGGATTTTAATGATAACGAAGAATCATTAAAATTGTGGCTGTGATTGTCCTGTGGCGTTTCTGGAGATTCACTGGTGGGAACAGGTGTCATGAATTACCACACATTGTATGGTACGGTTCAAATTATGAAATAAAAAGAAAAACAAAACAAATACATATTTCAACTCAGTTAAAAGCCCCTACTGTACTTGAGACTAGTAATATATTCCAAGCTTACTTAAATCACTAAAATTGCTGTAATTAAACCTCTCTCTAAATCAGACTTGTGTAAGAGTAAGACATTTCTTATAATTAACTTATCTTTATAAGTAATCAGACAATAACTGCTAGTATATTTTTAGGAACCACTAAAACTACTGTAGCTGTTGAATATAATGACTATAATAAATCGTTATACCTATATCAGAGCCTCTTCACAGCTGCAAGGATAGGAGGGAGGTGGTTTTCTCAGAGCTCTCCCCAGACTTGTTTTACATGGGCAACAGATACATTGCACAGGAAAATTACTAAGACATAGGAAAACAGCTTTATTGAGCCAAGAGCTGGAACTACACCACATAGGTGGGCTGTGAGTACTAACAAAAAGGAGAAATTAACTTAGGGCGGCTAAAGAAAACAGAGCAACTCCAATGGGCAGTTAAAAGACAAAGATCTAAGTACACTGACCAGGTACAAACTGTATTCACAGCACTCAGGATTTGGTCCATGCATGTATATCAGTGGAAAAAGCCTGCAGGGACTGAAGGATGCAGCCCTGAGACAAGCGTCTTTGCAGCTAGGCAGTGTAATTCTTACTTCAATACAAGGAATGAATGAGTATTTTTAAGGAAGGCACCAGCTTCACACTTACCAAGTTCCTGACCAAGCCATCTTTATCAAGCCTCTTTAAGGTTTTGTTTTGCTCTGCTTTTTGCTTTTTGAGACAGGGTCTCACTACTTAGTTCTAGTTCCTCGAACTCACTGCAATCTTCCTGCCTCAGCCTCCCAACTGCTAGGATTAAAGGTACATGGCACCATGCCTGCTATGCTCAGTGTTTTTGTACATGTTTTGTTATCTTGGATTTGAAAAACCACATAAGACCCAGGAGCTACCGTTGGGCCTGGCACAAGTTCTCCAACACAGCAGAGAATGCTATTCACCCATATAATCATTCAGGCACTGACGGATTCCAACTATCTTGTTTTGCAAGGCATTGTTCATAAGGAAACAACTGGGAAAATACTTTTACAATATAAAAAAGTCAGTGAAGGAGAAACATCCATAATAAAATCAACAAGAAAAGAAAAAGTAGTGTGGGGAAACATTGGCAGAGGCACAGATGTATAGTTACTTAGCAATGAGAGAACCCGAAAAGATTTACAAATTTGACATGCTCAGCTTTTTTCGCATGCAAGAGTATCAGGATTAACATTCTATTAAATGAATGAAATCATCCTTCAAACCGTGGTTCAAAGGCACTAAAAAATGACTAAAGCTAGAAACTTAAACAGTTTATTCTTCAAAAACAGCTTCTTTGCCGGGCGTGGTGGCTCACGCCTGTAATCCCAGCACTGGGGGGGGGGGGGGGGGCTGAGGCAGGAGGATCCGTGCGAGTTCGAGACCAGCCTGGGCTACAAAACTGAGCTCAAGGCCAGCCTGAACTGCATAGTGAAACCCTGTCTCAAAAAGGCAAAAAAACAAAACAAAACAAAACAAAACAAAACAAAACAAAAAACAGCTTCTTCTACAAATGAGAAGAGTAAATTTGTGGCTTTTGTTGCACAGAGGGTCCCCAAATCAGTTAGAGAAAAATGGCAGACTTCATGCTGAGAGGGGCACATGACAGAATTCAGAGCAAGGAACAAGCTGAAATTTAAAAGAGAAATTTTGGGAGTGAGAGATACAAAATCTGAGAATAAGGCCAGGGATATAGCTCAGCAGACTAAGTGTCTGCTTTGGCAAGCACAGGGACCAGGGTTCCATCCCAGGTCCCACATGCTGAGCCAGCCCCACTTCTGGGGCACATTGAGCCTGCACTGAGCCTGCAACTGAGTGCAGGCATAGTGGCACATGCCTACAATTCCAGCACTGGGGAAGCTCAAGACAGGAGGATCACTATGAGGTCAAATTGCATGGTAAGACCCTCTACCAAATACATAAATGAAAAAAAAAAGAAAAAATCTGAGTATAAATTCTGCCCCATCTATAGCTGAATGATGACTTTTTCGCTTTATAGGTAGCCCCAGGGGGCCTGGAGAAAAAAGCATGAAAAAGATTGAAAGGGATGAGTTAGCTATAGGTGCCTATAACAATAACACTTGCAAACTTAGCAGCTTACAGCACCCACAAACATTTATTATGTTGTATAAGATCTGCTCAGACTTGTTCAGTTTAGGTTACTTCAGTTTAGTTTTATACTACACAGACCCACATGCACAAGCACTTGACATAGTTTCACTCAGAGGAACCAAAGGAAAGCAAGTTAAAAGCTGCAACATCTTTCAGGAAGAAACCTTGGAAGTCATACTCTGTCACTTCTGTTAAGATCATATTTGTCAGATAGGCAGGCCCTATTTCAATAGAGAACTACATAGAAATGTAAGTATCAAAAGGGAAAAATTACTGAGCATGGGCCTCCCTGGCAGGTGACTACTATGGGACTTGGCCCCACATACAACTGCTTTGTGTGGCAATACCTTGAGTACTACCTGAGTATATTTCCTAATACACAATTTGGGCACTGGCTTGACTCAGGAAGGCAGAATGTGGGACCTGCAAAGCAACTTGCGATGTAGATGGTGGATGAAAGAAGCAAGGGGAATGATAAAAGAAAGTGCCAAGGTATACTTGGCCCAAACCTTGGAAAGACTATCAACCTTGTAGACATAAGGCACTATCACCCGCTTCTGGCTGAGAGACTTCAACTTTAGAAACTGATTAGAAGCAAAAAAAAATCTCAGTAGATATAAACAGCTTTACACTGCACACAGTATGCAGATTTTTCAGCTGAAGTCCAGGCAGGTTAATTACTTAAGACACATACACAATGTTTAAGGTTGGCGAGAAGGCTCTGTGGAATAAGTGCTTGCCTGGCAACAGCAAGGTCCTGAGTTCAGTCCCTGGTATCATGCATACACACACAAAAAATGTAAATCTACATACAATGTTCAGAAAGAACAAAGAAAATTCCAGAGTTACTAAAACATATTATATACACAATCAAAAATTACAAGACATGCAAAGAGGGCCAGTCAAATAGCTCAGCAGATTAAGGCACGTGCAAGCAGTTACAAGGGCTGGGGATTCAATCCCCAGGGCACTCTGAGACAGCAACTGAGACTGGGCATGTGCCTGTAATCCCAGCCTTTGGGAGGCTGTAAATAGATGGATCACTACAAATTCAACCTAGTAGTGTGGCCCTGAACACCCTGTAGACACTGCCCTAAAAAATACAGAAAGAAAGAAAAAAAGTAAGACATGCAAAGAAATATCCAAAAAAGAAAAAAATCTTTGGACTCACAATCAAGAAAATAATACAGGTAGTACCACTCCCTATACATTGACTTTCTTAGAAAAATATGCCAAGTCTGGTGGCACATGCCTATAATCCCAGCACTTTTAAGGCTGAGGCTGGAGGAATGGTGTGAGTTCGAGACCAGCCTGGGCTACAAAAGTGAGCTCAAGGCTAGCCTGAACTGCACAGTGAGATCCTGTCTCAAAAAGACAAAAAAAAAAAAAAAAAAAAAAAAAAAAAAAAAAAAAAAAAAAAAAAAAAAAAAAAAAAAAAAAAAAAAAAAAAAAAAAAAAAAAAAAAAAAGGCAAGTCAATGATTATAAATAACAAGAATTAAAGAAAACATGATATTAATAAGTGAACAGATAAGGAATCTCAATATTAAAATAGAAACTTAAAAATTAGCAACTAGAAATCTGAAGCAAAAAGCAACAGCAGTTAAAATTTTAAAAATTTCTAGATGAGTACAACAGAAGATTAAAAATGGTAGAATAAAGAACCAGGGTCCCACCGGGTGTGGTGGTGCACGCCTGTAATCCCAGCACTCGGGAGGCTGAGGCAGGAGGATCAGTGTGAGTTCGAGATCAGCCTGGGCTACAAACGTGAGCTCAAGGCCAGCCTCAACTGCATAGCGAGACCCTGTCTCAAAAAGACAAAAAAAAAAAAAAAAAAAGAACCAGGGTCCCTGAAGATACAGCAACAGAAATTATGCAATCTAAAAAGGATAAAGAGAACAGAAAACTATATCAGAAACCTCAGAAACAAGATTTTAGCATCCACTGGAGATTATCAAGTAGCCCAACTTACACTTAACTGGAGTCCCAGAAGTAAGGGAGCACAAAAGAAAAAGAATTTGAAAAATGTGAATTTACAAGATTTGGGGATTAACATTTAATCCTTAGGCCAAATGAGAATCCACAGAAAATAGCAGGGAGAGATTGACAAGATAGTTCAGTGGACTAAGCACCTGCTTAGCAAGCTCAGGGACCTGGGTTCCATTCCCATCACATGTCACGCAGGCGCACAGAGCTGGCCACCAAATCCAGGTGTGGTGGCACATGCCTGTAATCCCAGTGCTAAGGAGGCTGAACACAGAAAGATCACTAGGAGTTCATGCTGTCTATTGAGACCTTGTTCCAAGTATATTTTTAAAAAAAGAAAGAAAAAATGAAAGAAAAGAAAATAAAAGAAAGAAAGAAAATAAGGCCAGCCGAATAGCTCAGTGGATTACAGTGCATGCGAGCAGGCACAGGGGCCAGGGCTTCGATCATTGGGCCTGCCTAGGCAGCCTGGCCCTGGGACACGCTGAGACAGCAACTGGGACTAGGCATGGTAGCACATGCCTGTAATCCCCGTTCTTTAGAGGCTGTAAACAGGCAGATCACTATGAGTTCTATCTAGTAGTGAGACTCTGAACACCCTTGGACCTTTCCCTAAAATACAATTTTTAAATAAATAAATAAATAGGAATGTAGAAAGTGCCTGGTGGACAGTAAAAGTTCTTATTTTGAGTTTTTTTTTTTTTTTTTTTTTTTTTTTTTTTTT